>JAUMGZ010165732.1:0-15652 GCA_032359645.1 Pododesmus macrochisma
TCCAGTAAAAAATGCGATAAATCGACAAAATAACATTTTACTCCCATATTTCTATCCTTTGCCGGTTGGCAAAGCAGAAACACACTTTCTCATGAGAAAAGACTTATTAATTACTTGTGTTTCTCAAGTTTCAAAAAAAAGTTAACTGGAAGAATATTACCGCTTTAACGCTCCACAATAAGTAGACAAAGGCGCGGTTGCGCCAGCGCTCGAATCCCGGCCCGTTAAAACAAAAGATGTTAATATAAGACAACTTTTCGCTCCCTGCTAAGCGCTCAGCATTTGTGGGTAGGAGAAGGACTGCTTGACTTGGTGTCAGGATAATGTGTCCGAGTAAAGACTCATTTTATTGCGTCTGTGACGTGGTTTTTTTTAGAAAGATAGCACTACGAAGTCGCCATAAGTGTGCACTGTTACAAGCAGACACCGTCTCGATATGATCTATGCATTAGTTGAAGGGAAGTGGCTGGGATCTAAACCCCCGCCTTTGATTCTAACACCAGCCCACCAGCACTAAGCGATAGCTCTACCTCTGAGTCATGAACCTTACTATTAATCCAATTGTAATGTAATTTTGTTTTGGTGCAAAATACACAGGCAAAATGTTCTCACATTAAAAAGTTGTAGCACGAATTTCACGTTAAATTCACGTGAACTTCATCTGAAGTGAATTTCAAGTGAATAATTCACGTGATTTTCGCGTGATGGAATTTTGCCTCTGCATGGCTTTAATGAGAAAGTGCCAAATTGCAGGTTTATATTTATCTACTTATTTATTTCCTTTTAAGGGGCTGTAAAAGATGAATGTTATACGCATGCTAAGTGTTTGAGAGGATATGCATATTACATATTGAACACTATTGTAAGGTTGCAAGCTGTCAATATTTTATTTCATGTGAAAAATAGGACTGAACAAAATGTGCATACTCTGCAATATGCAAACATTACATAGCTATAAAAATGTGTATCAAACCGCATCACAAAACGTTCTTATATAAAGTCATTAATCGACAAGAGCCATGAGTTGCCTTCAAAATATACATGTTTGATAAAGTTCAATGAACGATAGCCAGGGAAAATAAGACAAGATGTGCACGGTCGGAGTATACGATACAGACAAGTAAGAATAAAATCGACAATGAGCAAAAACGGACGTGAAAATCTCATCTAAACTCTTCAAAATAAAAAAGTGTACTACGGCACACGTTTTTGCGATACACACAACTATATAAAAGCTTGCAAAAAACCCGAAAAACAAAAAACACTACATCGATACACTTTTTCTGGTTTATAAAGTGTAAGTAAAACTGAAATTGTACCGGGGAACCCCTTTTGCGCTTTATAAATCTACCTGCATTTAAAAACCAGCCTACCATATTTATTTCTTTTAAGCCGATAATCCACGGACAAAAACTTACCTAAAATCGTGAAAAGGTAACTAAGTGTACCGTGGTATACTATCTTACGGTACTCAAAGTTCAAATTTATGTTTAAAGCAAATCATACAGCAACATTTATGTAGGTTTTCGAGAAAAAAACACTTTTGAGCCCCTATACTGATTTGCTTGTTTTGAGTAAAAAAACCAGTATGAATGGAATCAACAGAACGAGAGACATTGACAAACAAACAATACTGTGTCAAACATTTAAGCACCGAAATGCAAGTAATTACATTGACATCACAACATTCATCATGAAAGAACACTATTATTATGAGTATACCGTTTTCTTTCTCCGTACTTTTAAATTGTTTATATGCACAGCTCTAAATGATCGAATGTATAAGCTTAATGTCTTCAACATACCATAAAAGCCATTAGAAGATAGAAATGTACAGCTTTTAACAGAAATATGACAGCAATGCAATGTTATAGTGTAAGAGGCATATATAATGTAAAGTGTAAACATGATAATTATCAGTTATTAAATGTCTTCAACATACCATAAAAGCTATTAGAAAATGGGGGTACACAGTGTCGAATAGAATACATGGAAGTAATGCAATGTTATAGTGTAAGAAACTAATAAATAACAAAATATAAAGTGTGAACATGATAAGCATTAGTTCTTTTTGTTTGTGTCTTGAAAACAAGAAGAAATAGAATCAACAGTATAACGTATTATCGTTTAAACACCATCATAGCACACTCGTTGTCGCTTACAACCCTCCTACTGTTTACACTACAGTTTGTTTTTCAGCATTGTTTCTGCTATTGTTTGTTTATTTGTTTAATTAGGGCTTAACATCCCTTCCAGAGTTAGTTCATGATATCGTGATAAAAGACCAAATAAGAAAGTCCAAGTGATTGATAGGACAGGAAGAGAAGCGGCGACAGGAACGGTAAAGCAGAACAATAGAGATAGTTCAGAAAGAAGGATGCACCAATGCAACGGCGTTTCGTCCTACTCTTATACTTTAAATTTGGATTTTTATCGTGCCAGGGGGTTGAAAATCCCTGTACACGGGACCGCCAGCTAACTGTCCCCTCCGAAAGACGTGTTGATCTTTGTCTAGCCTCAACCCTTCAACAAGTCTGACTTTAGTATGTAGTTAAGACAAAAAAAGACCATTTTATATACAAAAATGCAATCTGAAGTAATAGCAGTGCATGCATTAATATACTCGCTGGGTTACCACTGGTGAAGGGGACCCTTTTGTTGCAAATAAACAGTAATGCCTAAATTTGTTTGTACCATGTAAGAATAGAACTGAAAGTATAAGGAATCTAAGTATACCGCAGAACATTTTTTTTTAGATTTGTATAACATGTTATTTCTTTCTTCATTATGTTAAGTAGTTTTTCGTACAGCACGAAACTGTCCCGCGTTGCACTTTTCTATTTGGTTAAATATTTTAGTTAACGTTTTGTCAATTCGTTGTGGGCCATCGTAAACGCAGCCTTCATTAATCATTGCGTCCATAAGAGCTGAACAGCAACGCCTATACCCATAGAAGAGTTTATATCTAATGTTATACAATATAAAATAATCTAATTAGAGAACTATATAGCGGGAAAAATTACTATTGCACAAAAGAGCCGAGTGCACGAATGAATTTTAATAAACATTATTGGTCTTTCCGTTTAAATTAGTTAATAATTTAGTTGTATTATTACTTCTTTTTTCTGTGTGCGTCCCACGTTTTCCTTTTATTTGCCAATGTCCGTGAACGAACGGCATTTGAGTATTGTCTTTATTTTTCGTATTTATTTCTTAATTACAGAAGAGCCGAGTTGCTGAATGAATAAATTACCAAAAAGAGACACGTGGCTGTGATGAACACTTTTTAAATAGTAATCGAAAAACCAAGACGATATTCTAAGGCCGTAAGTCGTAAGTCTATGGACATTGGCAGACAATCAGAAAACGTTGGACGCACACAGAAAAAAGAACCAAATATACATTTTTTAACTCAAAATGAAAACATCACGGACTTCTATTAAAAAACTAGAAACGAAACCAGGTGCTCGCGATATGCTAAGAATGAAAGCAAACTATATAAATGGCATCAATAAATGCAATAAGCTACACTGGACTTACAATTAGCTAAGGGTCACGATTTACAGCTTCAAGAAATATTACCAGCAATCTGAGGAGACAAATTATCAGAACCAAACATCCTCCTCTGGGAAGATTTTGGCAGGGTCCGTCATTGAATCCCCTCAGTGTTGCTAGTAAGTTCACAGTTCAGAAGGTTTTGCAAATCAACGGCTGTACAAGGACTTAAAACCACGCACAGTGCTCGCCTTACTGTAACTAATTCTTATTTACGAAAGAGGAATATATGGAGAGTTATCGGCATTAAGAAGAAAGTTTTTAATAAGATTAACATTTGTATTTATTATTTATCTTAATTTGACTTTGCTTACCTGGGTGTTTTGTTCTGTTGATAACACAATACTGTATAATGTGAATGCTTGAGCGCAGAAATAAATCTGTACATTAGTTCTATTAACTGAAAAACTAAAATACTTACCTTTGACGTGCAGAGAGAGGGAAGGTAATTCATCCGATGAAGACAGTATTGTAATGTTCAGATAAACTTATATAGATAAATAGACCACAGCAATTGCGCGCGCATCGGATATGCAGCTGAAAGAAAGAAAAAAATGCGACATTGTTCAGTTGAGTATGAAATATAACATGCAGAGATAATAACTACTACGTGAAAAATGACTGATGGTCTCTTACAAATTGGAGAAAAATTAAAGTATTGACAAGGAACAATGCATGGTATATAAGGTACTTGTTACATTGTGTCGAGGGGGCCGCGGTGGCCTAGTGGTTAAATTTTAAAGTCGCCGACTTGTTATCATAAAAGCCTTTAAAATTTCACCTCCTAGGTTCGATTTCCGTCCGGGATGGCCTAGTGTGAGAAAGTTGCCAGTTACTTGCCGTAGGTCGGTGGTTTACTCCGGGTACTCCAGTTTCCTCCACCAGTAAAACTGGCACGTTCGTAAATGACCTTAGCTGTTGAGCGGACAATAAGCCCTTAAAACAAACAAACATCGTTGTATTTTATGTTTTGAATTTAAGCTGGATCCAGGTATTGGCAAGGAGGGACATTTGAAGTACTCAAAAGCACTACAGTGGGAGGACAGGGTGAGGTTGGTAAACCGAGTCTGGAGGTCATCATTCCAAGTGAATTAGAGGGCGTCGCTTACATACAAGTAGAAGTTAAAGCTGTTCAAGGTAGGAATAATCTAGAAATCTTCATAAAAGTATTTCATTAAGACAGGACAGGTATGGGACAAGAGTAGCAGTATTTCATTAAAACAGGGGAGTTATTGGCAAAAAGTAGCAGTATTTCATTAAATCAGGGGAGTTATTGGCAAAAAGTAGCAGTATTTCATTAAAATAGGGGAGATATGGACCAAAAGTAGCAGTATTTTAGATAAACACAGGCATGATATGGGCAAATAGTAGCAGTTTACTCCCTCTTGTAAACAAACATAACTATTTTTCTGTTATTATATTGATGATGTAGTTTTCTTAATCCATTCCTGAAGAAATCAGTTCCATTGAAGACCAAGTTGTTCAAATGGAGAAGTAGTTTAAGTAGAAATAATGCACTGCATAGCGAACAAATGCCAGTCAGCCTTCAGACAGCTGCATACATTGTAATCTGCAGATTATTAGCCACTACTTTTTTATCTGGACGTCAGGCTAATCTTGATATGTACATATATAAGGATTTATTTATTTGATTTACGTTTAATGTCAACTCAATATTTGCTTTTCACTTTTGACTATGATAGATAGTTTGCTGGTGAGCTTTGCATTTAAACCCTGTACATGTGATATTACAGAGAATGTAGATCTGACGAGTGCAATCTTGAAGCTTCCTACTGGGTTAGGAGTTGTTCCAACAGATGCTTACTGGCAGCAGAAGTTAGACGTAGCACAAAATGTTCTCTTTTGTAAAGAAATATTTGCACAGGTTTGTTTGATATTTTTATCGAATTTGATTCAATGCTTCTGTGTTTTGAAAGCAATTCTGCTAATTGTATGAGTACCTGATCACAAATGTTTTACATGTCTAAAGCCTTGTTGTCATTACAAGAAACAGCTTAAGTACATTAGCCAATGTGGTGTGTTCATTTTTATGCATATTAATGAGGTTACTAAATTATCATTAGTTAACATGGTTAATGGCTTTTGAGCTTCAACTGCCCTTAAAATGGTCTGATTTCAACCAAGTTTTTTATGCACTAGATAATGTTAAGATAAATGTTAAAATAATGTGTGCATATTTGCATGTGCAGGGCTTAATTTTGCGACCAAAACGGTCGCATTTGCGCCTAAAAATTATAAATGGTGACTAAAATACGCAACAGACTTTATTGGTACTCGATGTAAAACTTTCAAAAGGGAATCTCTAGTCAAACACAATAACAGTGGAAGGCACATTATTTGTACAACTCTAAAAGAAAGGTTCCAGTACTGTTGGCATACAGAGCCTGGCCAAAATAAATTCCTTAAATGTGTATAATAAAAATATCAACAGCACATTAAGTCTTTGCTTGTTTTTATAATCTGTAAATCAATTGTGAACACATCTATTTCAACTATTACTAAGTATTCATTCACAAGTTGCAGGTAAGTTTTACACTTCATCAGTTATACAGTTACTTAATGGTAAAAAATATACGAGTTTCAAAATAGCGTCTAAAATTTGAAAATGGCTCCCAAATGTTTTACCAAAGGAGCCATTCGGCTCCTAAATTACGCAGTCTAAATTGAGCCCTGATGTGAATTAGGTCATACATTCTCATTGACCTAACTATCCTAAAACTGGTGCCATCTTAAGAAAATTAATGTGATCACATACATAATGACAAGATTCAAGCTGAGGTTCATAGTCAATCTTATGCATGCATATCTACACATAATTAATGAGGTTACCAAAATTGTCTGATTTCAATGAAATTAGACAAAAATGAAAAAACTCAGCCCGAGTTTGATAGATAATGTGATGTGTTTTTTACAAAAATGTCCATCAAGTTGGGGACACAAAATCTACATATTTGCTTGTTAAACTTGACATGTTTTTAGACACAAATATCTACTATCTACTATCTACTATTTTGGAGAGTTTGATGGATTTGAAGAGGATTTACCACATGTTGATCAAATATATATATTTCTCATTTCACATGTTGTCATAATTGAGGAGAAGCAAGTTTCTGTAATCAGTAACAGGCATCACTTTAATACAAGTATAATGGACACAGCCTTGGATCACTTTAAAACCAAATTCACCATCAAGAATTCAGTCTTGTATAAATAAAAGACAGTTGTATTATATATCGTTGGCAGCACCTTTTGTTCATTATGTCAGTTGTACTGATCTATGTATTTTATTCTGCCAATATGAATTATTCACTAAAGAGTTAATATTTGTTTACACATTTTCTTTTAGCTTGCAAGAGAGGCTGTGCAGAGTAATTCTGCAGTACCACACTTAGTTGTTGGCAACCAAATACTCACAAATGTAAGTAAATAAACTGGATAAATGCCTGTATTGCTTTGAACTACTTTAATACAGAAAGAACGCACTGTTACATTGATATAATACATACAATATTCATGAGTTAAGATTAATGAATTTACAGAATATAAATTATGATACTGTCTCCCTGCATTGGTTTTAAAACTATGCATGTACATGTACTTCCTCCTTCGGTTTGGTAATCCAATCACAAAACCTTAAAGGAACACAAATAAAAGAAGCTTACTTTTAATTTGACCACATGTTGAGTTTGTAATATATTATTTATATACATGTTTAGCTGTAATGAGACTTCTACCTGACATAGGAATACACATGACTGAATGAAGTATAGTAACAAACATAAAAACACAATCTAACTTATCTAACATTTCAAAGATGTTATATCTTATTAAGAGTACACTTTGTTTAATTCTTATTAAGAGTACACTATGTTTAATTCTTATTAAGAGTACACTGTGTTTAAAACTGGTGGGTGGTATTCTTTTTACAGGTTTTTCCATCCATTCAATTATCAATTGTGTTGTGCCATTCAACTGGAAAAGATAAAGATAAAAAGGTAAAGATAGTTCCAGACATGTGGAGTATTACCGGTAATATTGAAACTTGTTTTATAGTGTTACCATACTAAAAATTCCTAAAAAGAAACAAATACATGTATTCTTCATTTATCAAGTAAAGTTTAATAGCAGTTTTAGTCTGTATATAATTACTTAATTGAATAAGGATATTATTGGAGGCATTATTTAACCTGTGGAAAGTAAATTTCCAGAATATTTTAATGCTCATAGCAAAAACTCAACATGTTTTTATATACTTTGCGAAAAAACAAAACTCACTTTTCAATACATTTGTTAAATTAAGTTTATCGATTTCAAATATGTAGGTGACATTTTGTTAGCATTGACGTCATTGAAGTAGATACATTGTCATCCAAGTGACCTTGTCATGCATATTTCAATATGTATAGAATGCTGTAGTATGTTCTACTACTGATATATTCAAGAGTTTGTGTTTATTGAGGTCTTGTCTATTCTAAATTCATTTTCCACTTCGAGTCCGTTGATAACGGTTGATTTGGAGCTTGGCTTCGGGTCAAGAGCGAGGTCCTCTCATCCATTTAGTTGGTTTGACATCATTTTTAATACTGTCTCATTTTTCTAGTTCATTCTGGTGGTGACTTTTTGATGACAGCTGTTACTAATGTCTTGTTTATTTGTTCACAGCCTACATCACCTCACAAGCTAGACCACAACCAAGTGTTAGAACACTCTCTACATCAGCTCCTCAGGGAAATGCATTGTAAAAATGTCAACTTCTCTACACCCCATCCAGTCACCGCCATGGTAGGCATATCAAAGAAGCGAAGATTAGCTGGACCAACAGCTATGTCTCGAGCAGAGATGGTGGAAATGTCACATAGGTAAAGAATTGTGGTATAACTTAAGTATGATGCCTTTAACTTGATAGCATTTTATCTGGTTTTACAGCTAAATTAAACTAACCTACATGTATTAGCCACTGTAAGACACTGGTAGTTTGTATATATTCATGAGTTGAACTTATGAGTTAACCTAAAGTGATGAAGAACAAAACCTGGCTAGGTAGTTATTTGGTTTCTTTTGATAAAGTATAACTGATCAGTTAACATTATACATGCAGATTGAGTTCACATTTCGTTAAAGTATTCCTCAGATGATACTCAAATTTACAATCAATCTAACATGGCTAAACATCACTTAAAGAGCTCTAGGTGGTTGTAAGACGGAAACATGTGTATTTTTGTAGTTCTATCAAACTTTATTTAATTAATTCTAATCATATTTAAGTGATACTTTTTGGGGGTAAAACCCAAAGTGAACCAGTTTCAAAATTGTATCCGACATGACATAAAAGTATGAATATGTTGACTGTTATTGATGTATAAACATCTGACACTACTGATCAAATTTAGTTTGTGTTTGTATGGTTGTGTTTAAAAGTCATATTCAGCATAGGTAACAACAAGATTATGTAACTAATGATTGTAAGTACCAAGGAGTTGCAAGCCAAACAGTCATTTAAGCTACTATTAACCTCATTTTAAATCATAGGATAAAAACAATTGTAATTTATATTTTTCAGTGAGACACTACTAGAACAGATCATCAAACAAGCCCAGCACAGTATCCTTAGATTGAAGTATGTTCTGTATAATGTTATTGTCTTCAATCACAGTAAATATCAAATGTGTCTTGGACTCTTTGTCAGGATAAGAAAATGTATTCTAGGCTACAACATATGGTGTTATAAACGTATATCTAAAGCTTTTCACCACTAATGTAATGAGCTTCATTCAAACTAAGACTCAAAAATATATCGGTATACGAAAGTTGTCAGCTGCCTTTAAGTTGTGGGTGGTTTACTAATGCCTCTCAAGTTTCCTCCAGTTACTCTTGGGTTATAAGTAATTTTGTATGTTACACATGTCTATATTTTATAAAATATGTAAGTGGGGTGTGTGCATATCAAAAAGCACCCTTGTCTGATGTCATTGTATTTGCATGGTGTCTGTGTATTAATCTAGAGGTTCCAGACACTGAGGGTCACCAAATATATTAATTTTGTTTTTGACTTTGATTCTTTACAATGGCACGTTTCACAAACAATTGTTACTTGTTCAGATCATGTTCATAAATGTTGTTATAATTTCAGATCATATTTTACTATTGTGACAGCTAAAGTTTTAATATTAACTATTTATAGAACAATGGCAACAGTTGACCAATTCACTTCTACATTACGAGACCCCCACTTAGCTACACACTGGAGTTGTACTAACAACAGTTTAGAGGCAAGCTGTAGGGTGGCCATCACATCTCAAGCCTATGATCTCAGGTTTGTACTTATATGTAAAGCGACATACTGGTGTTGTACTAACAACAGTTTAGAGGCAAGCTGTAGGGTGGCCATCACATCTCAGGCCTATGATCTCAGGTACGTACTTATATGTAAAGCCACATACTAGAGTTGTACTAACAACAGTTTGGAGGCGAGCTGTAGGGTAGCCATCACATCTCAAGCCTATGATCTCAGGTATGTACTTATATGTACAGCTAAATACTGAAGTTGTATTAACAATTTTTAAGGGCGGTAATGGCCATTTCTGTCCTTTTATAATGTTTTAGCCAGTTTTATTAAATTTATTAAATAAAAGTAGTTATTGTTTCTTAAAGGTATACAGCCTAGACATATTTACCTTAAGATATCTCATCTGTCTGTTTTAGTTACCGTGTATGGTATAGTTTTGTTCTACAAATTGGAGTGGACACGGTGAAAGCTATCACAAAAGAGGGCAGAATTTACAGATTTTCTTATGAACAAAAAGAGATAGAAGATTTTATCTCATGGCAGGTTTGTTAATTTTTCTTATTATCTCATTGCAAGTTTGTTAATTTTCCTTTTTATCTCATTGCAAGTTTGTTAATTTCCTTATTATATCATGGCAGGTTTGTTAATTTTCCTGATTCCACTAAAAGATATATTTAAAGAAGTTAGTTATATTGTTGATAATATTAATTGCATGTATGCATATGTTGATTTTTCAAACTAACTCATCCAACTTTATCTTAGCTATGACAGCCAATATTACGTGTGTTAGTTTGGCACCAAAATATATTTATTGTCATGTGTTTACCTTACAGATTTGCCAACATCAGATCAGTGTTGCTCAGAATTTAGCTAAAGTAATGGGCTGGCACATGCTGAGTACAAGTAGAGCATTGGGCGTGTCTGAGATGGAGGATACAGGTGTAGCCTCATCTTTGGTGCTGGCATCTCCTAACCATGACAGGTAAGCTGGTGTCATTTAATTGAGTGCTCAAAAGGAATTCAGTATTTCAAGTCAAAAAAATTCTTAAATATGATGAAGAATATGGATAATTTAGCTCATATTTGACCTATTCTGTTCATGTAGTCCATTTTCCATAGCCATCTGTAAACTTGTTTTCACACCTCCTCAGAAATGGTTACAACTATAGTCAAAACAATTTATGGAATTAATCCTAGTTGTCTGTTGGACAAAAAAAAGAGTTGGTTGAAAAGTTAATTTTTCTTGTTAAATAGAACTTTTCTAAGATGGGTGTCAGTTAAAAAAAATTATTATCATTATTTTATTAACCAGTCAAGTTATGAACTTGGAGTTTACAAATGTCTTATATCTGCATTCATATGAAATCTTTGGATGCAGAATATTTCAAGATGTTTTCTAAAAGTTGTTAAATTGTATCTTCACTGGAACACCATCTGGAGTTTTCTGGCGGAATTGAAAAACAAAAAATAAATTACTGTGTTAGTGCATCATATATTTACAAGTCTGTTGGTACTCGTTATGCAGACGTCCAAAATTGCTGTTCATTTTTCCTAAATTGAAGAGTTACTTCAATAAATGATAACGATTCAGGCCAAAGGAGCAGCAATTATTGAGATCTGAATAACATAGTATCATCAGACAGGTTCTTAAATGATGTGCAGACACATGCGAGCACAATTTATGTATTGTTTTACCTTTTTACCATAAAACATCAGAATATTACCTTTATTAAATGCAATTCGAGCTTGAGTGGCAGTGGAAATCAATTAGAAAACCTAAATAAGTGTATTATCATATTTCTATGGCGGCAAAGAAATCCTGAGGTCAAGTATGAATAATCTAAACTTGTTCTGGGGTAGAAACTTTGTTTTTAATTTTAAACATGATTTTGAGATGTTGAACTTGCCATCAAAGTACATCTTCATTTCTTACCTGATTCTCCCTCAAATTTTGTGGAAGCCTGCAATTTCAAGTTCTTAGGTCAAGTTTGAAAAATAGCCAAATCAGGAAAAAGAAATTTGGTAAAAACAATTGTGTTTAATTTTTTATAAAAAAAAATATGATTTTGAGAAATGTAATCTTGTCACCTTAATAGCATCTTCATTTTTTCTTGAAACATTTTTGGAAGGCTTCCATTACAAGTCCTAAGGTCAGAATTGAAGTACAACCAAATTTGAATTTTAAGTAAAAAAAACTTTTTAATTGAAACATGATTTTGTTAATGTGATAAATTTTCTCACACAGTTAAGCAGTAGAGTTTTTCTCTGAAATGACTGATATATATCATTTACAACTATAGGTGAATTGATTCATAACAAGCAAGTCCAAAATCCCCTTATTCAGATTTTATAAATATTTGATTTGTTAAAAAAAAAACCTGTATTTCCCACACATAGCGTTGGGTATATGTGAGCTTTCATGTTTTCTGTTGATGACAATGTTATATATTTTCAGGTGTTGTTACTGGTTATATTTCCAGTAATGCCAATGTTATGTGGATCATTCTGTGTTGTCAATGTTAAATTTTCTGATGATGACCCTGTTTTATATTTCCAGGTCTGTGGCTGTGAAGAGTGGTCCTAGTAGTGGTATAAAAGTGTTTGTACAGACAGCCAATAAGGACAAAAGTGTCATCAATAGATCTATGTTAATTGACTCTAAGTGGCAGAGCATAGGGGGCCAGTTTCAGGAGGTTGATCTCTCAAAGTTAGATGGTAGAAACTTTGCTGCCAAATTTGAACTTTTACTAGCAGTTTTATCACAGACATCTAAAGTACCTTCATGACAGGATGTGTAATAATTAATAGTTAGAGGTAGCTTGCAAAGAACAAGATAAATCATCAACATACTTGGTCAACACTTAGATCTTAGATGACATTCAGATTTATATGAGTAAAGAACACTTCTTGTTTTGTATGAAGAACTCATCTGTACCTTAATTGTTGTCTTAGCCATAACTTAAATTATGTGTATGATGGGTTTAAGGCAATCATCATCATTTTAATCATTATTCATCTTCATCAACAATTTCATCACACATTATCGTCATCTATGTCATCATCCATCTTCATCAACATTTTCATCACACATCATCTTCATCGTTGTCATCATCATCATCATCATCTTCTTCTTCACCATTGTCGTCGTCATTGTTATGTTTATCATCATCATCATTGAATTGAGTACTTACAATGTAGTCTGTATGAGCAGTGACTTTAAGGAACATTTAAGTATCGCCCATTCTGGATATTATTGTTTATATTTCAGAATCATTCAGAAGATATATGATATTTATGTATGGACATTTCTAGTGCTTGAAATAAACCTTTTTATACGAATAGCATAATTGTGACATTCTCTTATTTTTTATAATGATGGAATTATGTAGAGCATTTTGATGTGAAATCTATGAGCAAAACAAGAAAATCAAAAATCAGATGAAACAAGTCAAATTTGTTGTAAAACTTCTCCTTGATCTGGCTTAAGAAAATATGTGTAAATGTTCATTCCTTGAACGAATTTCTATTGAACCATGAGTGTAGACATCTGTGTATTTACAACTTTTCAAGATATTGCAAAGGCATTTTTGTTTGGGGGCCGCGGTGGCCACGGTGGCGTAGTGGTTAAAGTCTCCGACTTGTAATCATAAGAGCCTTTCACCTCCAAGGTTCGATCCCCGTCCAGGGCTGCCTAGTGTGAGAAAGTGGACAGCTACTTGCCGTAGGTCGGTGGTTTACTCTGGGCACTCCAGTTTCCTCCACCAGTAAAACTGGCATGTCTGTAAATGACCTTAGCTGTTGATCAGACAATAAGCCCTTAACACAAACAAAGAGCATCTTTGTTTGTTCTTTTCTTGATACTTTTATATTAGTGCCATCATAAAAAAGGAATGCATTTTCATTAGTCTTGATAAAAATGTGATGTTTATATTGTGATCTTTAACAAGTACATTTTTGGTACAACATGATCTCACTTAAATTGTAACTTACTCAAACTGATTCATGATGTCATATATAATTTGTACATCTGTATTGACCTCAATAGGACCTGTTGAGTACATATAACAGTCATTCAGACAACCTGGTCTGGTTTATAGCTCATGTACATTTGTCATTTATGTGTTCAAGGAAGTATAAATCACACAGATTTTAAATTTCTTGGTGATTCTTCCTTGAATAGTGCTACTCACAGCATTTAAAGTATGCCACAGTGACATTTGTGACCTAGATTTTCAAACTTCTTAAGTGGTTGAAAGGTTAAAATGGAAAGCCAAATTAACATACATTCAAATATTTGCACCTATCTTCAAATAATTAAACCTATAGCTAATTGAATTGAACCTATCTTCAATTGAATTGTAAGTATCTTCAAATAATTAAACCTATACTTACTTGAATTGAACCTATCTTTAATTGAATTGTACGTATGTTCAAATAATTAAACCTATAGCTAATTCAATTGAACCTATCTTTAATTGAACTCTTCTCATCTTCAAATGAATTGTACCTAATCTTCAATTGAATTGTACCTATCTTCAAATAGAAATACATTGACTACAAAGAGAATTTAACCTATCTTTAATTCAATTATGAATACCAGCAATAAGTGAACTTGTTATTTGATGTTTAGAGAGGGGTTGATATAAAGTCAAAAACGGAAAAGGGCCAATCACATATACCATGGATAACCCATGTTACAGGGACAAAACTTCCAGAAAAAGTTCGTGTGAACGACCAATGAGGAAGATTTCATCCAGTTTAGGTAAAACCTAGAACACAATGGACGGAGAGTTTGTAAAGGAGCTTAAGATGCCTTACTGAATCTGATAAATAAGGTCCGAATGGCGGCCTTGAAAGATCCTCCCTAAACTGAACTACAATGGAGCTTGGTCTCATATGGCATAGTAATGTAAAATGCAATCAAGGGCTATTAATCAGGTCACTCTTGTTTCCTTGTACAGAGGGCTGACCATAACATCTGTACAGTCTCCAGATGTCAGAAGATGATTGATATGATATATGGAATATTAACATTGACTCGCTCTTTAAAGTCTAATGGCATCAAGACCAGTTGCTTTGCCAAGATTTTTTATTGTAAGAAGTTTCATTATTCCATTAATGTCAGAAGAAATATCTGTCGTAATAGGATACTTGCTTTGTTTTCACTGATGTGGTCAAGTACGCTCACTGGGTGTTAGTGATGACGGATTGAAACTGCCTGCTTAAAACATTGCCTTGTGGGTATTGTCTGTGTATTTGCCAATATAGGCCTACTATATGTATATGAATCTTGTTATGTATTGTTGTTTAGTGAAAATTCTTTTTGTGTGAAAATTAAATTAGAATGGCAGTTTCATTGTCAATAGGTGTTGTGATGTCTATGTCAGTAGGTGTTGTGTTTTCATTGTCAGAGTGTATTGTGTTTTCATTGTCAGAATGTATTGTGTTTTCATTGTCGGTTGGTGTTGAGATGTCATTGTCAATAGGTGTTGTGTTTTCATTGTCGGTTGGTGTTGTGATGTCATTGTCAATAGGTGTTGTGTTTTCATTGTCGGTTGGTGTTGAGATGTCATTGTCAATAGGTGTTGTGTTTTCATTGTCGGTTGGTGATGAGATGTCATTGTCAGTTGGTGTTGTGATGTCATTGTCAATAGGTGTTGTGTTTTCATTGTCGGTTGGTGTTAAGATGTCATTGTCAATAGGTGTTGTGTTTTCATTGTCAGTTGGTGTTGTGATGTCATTGTCAATAGGTGTTGTGTTTTCATTGTCAGTTGGTGTTGTGATGTCATT
>JAUMGZ010165743.1:0-15651 GCA_032359645.1 Pododesmus macrochisma
AAAATAAACATTGTTTAGCCGAATAGTTGCTGTGACAACTGGTTGCTGTTTTAGTAAATCCCTTAAATGTAAGATTACATTTGAAGTGATAAGTTTATATCCGCCATCACCACAACCGTTGTACGTTAACCGAAACACGATGCACGAAGCACGCTGAAAATTATTTATTTAATACATTTCAACAGTAAATATAATCTAAGAATCTTAAATTAATCATACTGCTTTACCACAATATCTGACAGTCCTTGTTTTTATTTCAATGCTTTATATATCAAAATTATTTAGATACAGAAGATGATATTATCTTCGTATCGTATATAAAGACTACTTCATTTCTTAACTGTTTCTCTTTGTTTTAATTTGAAATGCATTTATACATAACAAATCCTATATAAGACACTGCAACTAGTTATCGATAACCGATAGCCGTTAATAACATTACGACGATGAACGAATTAATAACCGTTAACCGTTAACCCCAAACCGCAAACCGTTAACCGCAAACCGCAAACCGTTAACCCATAACCGTTAACCCATAACCGCAAACCGTTAGCCCAAACCGTTAACCCAAAACCGTTAACCGTTTCTTCACCGCAAAACGCAACCGCAACCGGACCGCAACCGAATCGCAATCGAACCGCAAAATATGTAAACTTAACCGTTTCTGGGTCTGTACCCTGTGCCAAAAGAAGGTTGTCCATACTCAGTCAATAAGCTCTCCCTGCAGAAGGCAAAATTACGTATTTTATACAAAATACTTCTCTTGTTTTGATAAAACAATACTTCTAGGGTGAAGCTCGTTTCTATGGAAACAGTGTGCACTGATGCTTTGTTCATTCATGAAGTGAACAATTTAAACACAAATTGATATATATATATGTTGTCAAGTTCTAAAATAATTTCATAATAAGATAGGATGCTAAGGGCTATTCCATAATTAATCTTGTGGGGAGGTTGGAGTCACCTGTATTAATACAGTATGGGTGGTGGGCTTAAATCCAGATCTGCCTACCATTCCTTATATCAAATCAGTTTTAATATTTGATGGGTGGTGGGGCCTATGAAAAAGTGCCTCCCACCCTCCCCATATGGGTAATTCTGGAACAGCCCTAACATTATCCCAGGTAGTTTTGTAAAAGCATTACTGGTAGTTTATAGGAAAGGAGACCCCATCCTTTAATTGCAAGCTGCTTTTATATTTCAATATTTCATTCAACAAGAAGTGAATATGAATAATCCAATTGTAATAAGTATAGAGGTGCATTCTTAGAAATGAAGCTGCTGTACTTTTAGTGTACTTTAATCCGTTTGATTTGATTTGTCATATAAACTCATTTCTTGATTTTTAACATTTTTATTTTTCGACAGTGTGACCCATCAGGCTGCCTTATAGAACTGCTCATACAATTGGCTATTGTCATGATAGGCAAGCAGGCATTCAACAACTTTAAAGAAGTAATTCTACCGTAAGTTTTTTTTTCAGGTAAAGTTAAGTCAGTTTACACACTTATCTGTGTTACCCAACTTTACTTAAAACAGTTTAAAGTTTTTTTTACAACAATTAACATACATATTGTTACTTATGACCAAATCTCTGTGAAACCAGAGTATACACATTCAGTGCAACCTGCTTCAGCGACCACCTCTTTTAAAGAGACCATCTGCACAAAAAGACCACTAAAATCTGGTCCCTTGAAGTTTAACTACACTTATTTTTACCTGTATATAAAGATAACCTCTATACAAAAACCACTTTTTCTGGTCTCTTTGGTGGTCTTTATACACAGGTATCACTGTACATGGATGAATCATCCCAACAACCATATCATGAATCAATCCAGCCCACATATATGAGAATAGTGAATAGTAACATGATTGTAAATTCAGTTTAAGGTGGTTCTCGACTACCATAGATTTTTTATAATTCTATCTAAGAGAACCATAACTAAATATACAAACATTTATGATACTGTGATCTTTTACATTTACTAGTTAATTGTCTTGTATTGTTAATTTTGTTGCAGGAAGATAATGGTGTGGTTCAAATCTAGGTCAGTAAATGCGGACAAGTCCGATGAGAAAGTTTACTCTCGCTGGGAGCAGGATTACAACCTGGCAGATATTCCTGCTCTAGGCCTGTTTGATGAGTATTTAGAAATGGGTGAGTTTACTAACAATGGACGGTTCACTTGTTATACAGAGATATTAAAGTGCTTTATTAAGTGAGTCTGATTTACAAGTCCAGAGTAGTTTATCAAAAGAGGACTCTATTTGGACAGGTTATTATGGATTAAGTATGTCAGTGAGCATGCAGTATTTCTGTGATATTATGTGATAGAACAACAACTTTCTAGATGTTTTCAGGTTAAAACTGTACATTATAGATGCTGAAGGGAGTGAATCAAAACAGCCAGAAGCTTCTACAAGCGAAGGAAAATTAAAAATTAATTTTTTCGTGTCTGAATGCATTTTTGAACATTTGTGTTCCTCTTGCTCAAATAATCAATTTAAAAAAGGTCCCAAATATTGGACACAACGACACTAATAGTACAGCTCTAGTAGTTACATTTGGTGGACATGTTTCGACCACTAGGAGGTCTTTATCATACAAAACTGTTCATTGTTTAATACGTTGTTCTAATTCTCTTGTATTTTTACAGTTATACAGTATGGATTTGTGACTATATTCGTGGCTGCTTTCCCTTTGGCACCATTTTTCGCTCTGCTGAACAATATAATAGAAATACGACTTGATGCTTACAAGTTTGTTACACAATGGAAGAGACCTATGGCGATGCGTGCTCAAGATATAGGTACTGATTTAACATTGGATTCCCGTTTTGTGATTTAAGAATCATTATCTAAGATTCGAATAGAAAAATTTATACTTGACCATCTTTTACATGAATATATATATATAAAAATTGATAATAGTTCATATATTTGCACAATTAAAAGTATGTTATATACACAACACATATTTCCATATAAATAGGAAATTATATAAAATAAATGCATCAAAGAATTATACAGTGTATTTATCAAATAAAAATCTCTGTTAAATACAGTAACGTAACTATTAATTTGGATTGTAGGAATATGGTTTGGTATACTGAGAGGTATTTCTGCTATAGCTGTGGTGACAAATGTAAGTAGAATCGTGTACAACAATGACAAATTTGAAGTGTTCAGATTTGTTCAAATGATATGGCTAGGCTTCCAGGGGGCGGCTGAAAAGGGAAAATTTGTTAAAATTTAAAAATCTTCTTATAAACTAGATCGCCTAGAGCTTAAATTTTGGTATATAGAAACTTCAGAATATGGATAACCAAATTTTTTCCAGGTGTGATCCAGGGATCAAAAAAGGTTATGCATTTCTGGGTCAAAGTTTAACACTGAATATATATTTAATATGTTAACTTTCAACATTTTAGACTTCTTTTCCAACACTACTGGACCAATTCCACCAAAAAATAGTCGATGTCATCCTTATGGGAAGGGGGTTCAGATTCATTCAAATGATGGGGCTCAGTACCCAAAGAAGGTCACTTGGGGTCCCACATAGTAAAAATTTTATAAGATGGAGAACCAACTTTGTTCAAGGCAGGACCCTAGGGTCAAAAGTGTTCAAATACCAATCAAGATGGATGTTAAGGCCCAAGGGGCCTCTTGTTTTATCTTTGAAGACATCTGCATGAAATTTGGAGCAAATATGCATCACCCAACTGCAGAGTGTTGTGAAGCATAGTCACTTGTGTATACTAACTGCTGTTTCTTGTACATAGGTTGTCCAGGGCTTAATTTCAACAATATATGACCTAGTTTAAACAAATTGGTATTCTCATGTGTTACAGTATGTTGGGAGTGTAACATACTAAAAGGACATCACTGTCACTTTTATTTGGTACAGTTCTTGCCTGTTTTCTCATAAAAGTTCTTTGCCCTATTTCAGGCTTTCATCATTGCGTTAACATCAGAGTTTGTTATTATATTTTTCAGGCTGTCATCATTGTGTTAACATCAGTGTTTGTTATTACATTTTTCAGGCTGTCATCATTGCGTTATCATCAGAGTTTGTTATTACATTTTTCAGGCTGTCATCATTGCGTTTACGTCCGAGTTTGCGCCGAGGCTTGTGTACAGATACGTGTACAGTCCTGACCAGTCAATGGCTGGCTTTGTGAACTTCAGTCTGTCAACATTTAATGTCAGTGATTATCAGGCAGACAGCACACCAGATGATCCTCAAGTAAACCTATTTGGCAATGTCACATTCTGCAGGTAATAAAACAGTTTTTGATGAGCCATAAGATAAAAATATACTTTAATAAGTAATATTTGTAAAAGATGATATAAATTAGCTCAGGCCCTTTTGGTCATGTGAATAAGCAGGAATCAATGTTTTTGTGCAAGTTCTTGCTAGTGCTTATTTTTAAGAGATTGGGCCTCTGTATGTTGGGTTTACAGTTTCATTTAAAAATATCACATATTTGTTTCTTTATGGTTTTAATATACATGAAATATTTTTCACAATACAGATACCGTGACTATAGACAGCCACCTAACAGTTTCGCAGCGTCCTCTACTGTACCTGGCGGAGATGAATATACATTTACTATTGTCTTCTGGCATGTGTTGGCTGCAAGACTGGCATTTATCGTTGTCTTTGAGGTTGGTGTCTGATGTTTTTGTTACAAATTTCTACAGCTTGATGTTTTATTATTTCACATCGATACTGTCACTGCCAAAGAAGCTTGGGACATTAGTTGTTGACATTGTGTTTGTGTTGTCAGACCTCCTTTGAATGAATTTTTGATCAATGTTTGTTTACTTTTGGATTGTGTGTAAATTTTTAGATTTATAAATATATATCATGTAATTACTTGTCAACGGAGAAACAGTAAAACTATACCATAAGCATCAGACGCAAATACACACAGAAAATGCACACAGTGTAACATACACAGTGTAATATACTGTGTATTTCCCATCAAGTCATTAGACAGTAAATTATATTGATCAGGCTCAGTTGATCTAGGCTGTGATTGTGCTTTTAGTTTTATACTTCAGTTTGAACAAGTGAATCTGTGGTTGTGAATGTAAATACCCTGTTTCTAGACAGTCCCTTCTGACCTTCCATTGAAGTTTTAAAACTTCAAGTAACAAAATTACACTATAAAAAATAAACTTGCAGTTAGTTTGTCATTGTTGATCAGAGTTCAACCAGTATAGGACCTCAAGTTATGTGGAATTGTAAGGTGACAGACCAACAATAATCATGAGTTACCTGTATTTTTAACATGTGCACCAATGACCTAACAGTCAAGATAATAAAGCATGTGAGTGCAGTGTGGTTTCACTTGCCTCATGGTGCTATTCATGTTGTATAGTCAAGATAATAAAGCATGTGAGTGCAGTGTGGTTTCACTGGCCTCATGGTGCCATTCATGTTGTATCATTAGCTTACATACCACCTCCTTGAATTTAATTGATTCATTATGACGTAGGTGGACAGTCTGACAAATCCTGTTGAAATAACTATATAGTTACAGAGTGAACTTTAGTTCTATTTCCTGAATGTGGAGACTCGTTCTAGATCTCTTAAGTTAGATATTTCAATTTCAAAAGTCTAGTCTTCCGCAGACTTGAGGCAGATTACAGATGATTACCATTACAATTACCCCATGTCTAGTCTTCTAAATCAAAAGAGGGTATAACCTGTGTTTAGTAAGGTTTGGTTCACATGTCTCTTAATTAAATGCAATTAATCAATTCTGTTTAATTAATTCTGTTTTGACATTTTCTCTCCCAACTTTAGAATTTAGTTGTGTTTGCAACATGGCTTGTGATGTACCTTGTACCTGATGTACCAGTGGCTGTTAAGATGCAGATGTTGAGAGAGAATTACCTGTCCAAGGAGGCCTTGTTTTCTGCTGAATCTATAGTAGGAAAAAAATTGAACCCTGAAAGTGGTGGCACCGCCACACAGTTCTGACTTGAATATTAACTTCCTTTACTCTTTATCAATGCATCATGGGAACAATTATACATTGAATCTAGGAACAATGTATTACATGTTTTAAAGAACTGGCTCAAGAGTGTCCGACATATTCTTGTTTACCTACTATATGGATTGAGTATAATTATGTTATAATAATTTGGTTTTGTAAACCAATAGTGTGTAAATTAATGACAGTGCATGACTTTTATAAGTTACAGACAGTGACATTGGTTGCAAACCATGTTTGATTGTACTAGTGCTATTTAATAATCCAATGTATCATAAAACATGGCTTTCTGATGATGAGACTATTCATGTCATATTGCCATGTTATGAAAAGGACAATAAAAACTTTATATTTAAGAAAACAAGTTTGTAAGAAAAAAAAAGCAACTTGAAACCTACACCATAAAATCAAAATCTGTACAGTGTATTATTCTTACAAAATCAACTTGAATCCTACACCATGAAATCAAAGTGTGATCTGTACAGTGTATTATTCTTTACAAAATCAACTTGAAACCTACACTATGAAATCAAAGTGTGATTTGTACAGTGTATTATTGCAATGCCTAGAGGAACAAAAACAAAATATCAATATTTACTATGTTTTATATGTATTTCCAATCATTTTTATCACCAATATTGTAGATTAAGTTATATACGTATACAGGACTATAATGTATAGTCAATGACACTTTACTATAGTTTTTACTGTAATTTATATCATAAAATGATTTTTTATATAATAATAGACTATGAACTATTGGTGTATATTAAACATAATTTAAGTATTCATTTTGAATGTGTTGTTCCATTATGGAATGACTTTTCAGCCTGTAACAAAATATTGACATTTTTTCAGGACTTATCATCTTGTCAATTAAGTAGGGCAAATATAGTTTCATTCCTTTTTGAAATTTACTTCTAATAGTGCTCAACCAAACTTTAATAAAAAACCAAAGTGTGGAACTTTGTAACCAAATATATTTTTATACTATATTAGTGAGCTAGTTATTTTATACATTTTTTGCTATATATGTGTTTCTTTGTGCAGTAAAGATTAAAATTATTTAATTAGTTAATTATTTCATGTATTTTCAATTTTTTTCTTTTGAAACAAAGGAAGTAAAGGGACCTTGATGTGTCAGCATATGAAATCATTCTTTTGAATTTAGATAAATTTTTAGTTTGCCAAACAAAACATAGATCCAAATTATCATAGAGTAGTCATAATTGTAAAATGTGATAAAGATTTTGGTAAAATGCAGTGAGAGTTTATTTTAAAAGTTTGATAAACTATGTTGATATCATTTGATATTAGTTAGAATCTTTTTCAAAACCTACCTCTTTAACACTTTATCATGATGCTTTAGTGTGTGCAACATGTATATTAAACATTGGGAGTGCACACATATAGTTTAAATGTGCGACTCACAAGGGAGATAATAGATACATTCAATTTGTTTCTAAATCAACATGTTGCTTGTTACAATTTTTTATGTGTTTAGTTATTAAATGTCAAGTTATAGAAATACCTTCACTGTGTTCATAATCTCTTGCTTCCTATTCTTTATACTACAAATATTTACATTTTCTTGTACCAAGATAAGGAAGTCTCACAAAAAATGTCTTCATATGGTACTAAGATCAATATCACATGCTACGCAACAGTGAAATTATGTCACTGGTGATACACTGGATGCACCTTTGCAGAGGCTCCCTAGAGGAAATTGATGCCTTTTATTATTAATTTCACATTTAACTTGATATTAGGGTGTGAGAAAAAGAACTTTGTACTTGTTTCTGTTAAAAATAAAATTATTGCTGTCTTGAGATGGTATGTATGTTATTTTAAGACTCTGTTATTGCCTTTAATTGATTGAGAGGTAAAAGTTTAAACCCCTATAAATTAACAGACTTATAAATTGACACAGAGAATAAATAACCTTCAAGTTAATTCAATGGAAAAGATACCTGTGTCATTTATCAATTTTATTACTGCTTTTATACTGAACTGAAAGACTATTATTAATTTGACTATGTAGTTACAGTCCCATATTTATATTCTACTAATCTTTGTAACATTTTGTGTTGTGAGTTTAGATTTATATATCTGTATATAGCATAGGTACAACATATTACATGTGTGTGAAGGTCATTAAAGTGTATTATATATATAGTACATTGGAAAAGCATAATTGTTGTTATTCTATAGATCTGATTCTTGTATTTTATAAGTATATAATTATGTATGAAACATTAAATTATATTCCATTTCTCAATAGAAACAATGTAATGTACATGTATTTATGTTTCAGTATAAATAAATTTATTTTCAAATCTAAGATATAGGCTGAATTGAATTCATAACATCCATATAAATCTGGTCACTGTACACAGACATTACACAGTGGCATACTTTTAACAGTCGGACAAATAGTTATTTTATGGTATAATAAATAAAACTTTCTTAGATTACAAGCAATTTTACCATGGGCACAAGCTTCAGATTACATGTATGTCAGGACCTATTTTCATGCGAAAGACAGCATTGTAACACCAAAATATCCCGGTTTACTTGACTTTCTTGTTTATTTGTATGACAAACAATGATCATGCACATTTATATTACAAAGCTATACTACAAGGTTATATTTGTTATTGAAGAAAATGTCTAAATTCACTACTGGTCACAAAACTTGACGACTACAAAAGGGGGAAAATAACTAATACACTGTTCAAAGTGAAGCAATTATTACATGTATATGTTGTGCCTTTACTAAAGAAATGGTAAAAATTTAGATTTTCAGGGAAATTCTGTCTATAATGTGCCATATTTTTTATCACAAATTGTGTAGGAAATTGACAATATCATCATGAGTGTGTTGTAGGTTAATAGCTATTAATTACCAACTTCATTGACAAAATTTGCTTTAGAATTTACACAATGCTTTATTTTAATATATTTAGAATTTTTGCACAATAGTTTATACTTAGTTATGTAATGGTTCATACTATTTATGTATAACATTTAGTTATTTTGTACATTAGATACATGTCATGCTTTTTAAGGGTAATTTTTTTTTATTCGTTTTTAGCTCACCTTGACCTTTGAGCTATTTTGATCATGCACTGTATGTTGTCAATCGCATCTCCTCAGAAATTGTAAGAGATGTGGTTGAAGAACCTTCATAGAATGACTCCTTATGACTAGTAGTTTTGATGGGGATGCGAAACTATTATAAAAAAATAAGCAATTCTGCAATTCTTATCTAAATTTACATAATAATATTTCCCTTCAAAAATATTTCAATCTTGTATATTAAGGATTCCATCAACAATGCACATTTCCCATTTTCAAAACGGTCTTACAACCTTCTTGATTTTGAATAGAAAGCTATCAAAGTATCTTCTAAAGTCAGTTCCAAGTTGACATTGAAAAAGAAGCAATCCAAAAAATGTCTCCTGAAATTAGTCAAAGGTTTAGTCAAAATATCTCACAAATCAGTTCTAGGCAAGCGTCGAGAACCAAGTGACTATCTTGTTTATTTTTATGACGAACAATGATCATGCACATTTGTATAACAAAGCTATAGTACAAGGTAATATTTGAAGATAATGTCACAAATTCACTTCTTGTCACAAAACATGAACTTGATTCTTATAAAAAGTGCCTCAAAATCGGTCTTCGTCTACCAATCATTTATAAATAACCAGTGAGCTTTTAACATCTATATTTTATTAGAATTCTTTGACTAATGTTATTTGTTAATTATTTTTAAAGAGAAATTATGTATTAGAGCATGTGATTTGAGTGAAGTAATCGTTTGTTCATTGTTGTGCTTTAAACTCGCAGATTATATAATGCCGTTTGAATATTGGAAACATTGTTTATCTTGAGTATAGTGAACACGTTTGATATGGTATATTTATGTTAATTATACAGTGAACTTGTAGATACTTGTAGAATTGTTATATTTGTTATTTACTGTACGTGATCGTGGGTCTGTGAGTATAGCCGTGAACAAGATGACTTTAGAACTATCTACATGTTATATTAATAATCTTTATAAACTTGAATAAATAAAGATATATTTACATTAAATAATGTCATGTGTTTAATTTAAGTGTGTTCAACTAGAATAAATAAAAATATTTGTAGGAATATTAAGATGATGAACTCAATTCAGGCTATACTTTAAAAATATTTATGGCATCATATAGTATGTACCGGTATATATTGACACACACTAAAGGGAATATGGCTGGAATCTAACAAATGGAACAAAAAATATCCTGAGAAGAAATGCTTACTTTCATTTTAGTAATTGAAAACCTTGTAGTTTCGCCTACGAGTCTCACATTCAAAAGGGTTCTTCCTTTCCAAACCAAGAAACTAAAGTGGTGAACTATAGAGATCACTCACTGTCCGTCTGTAAACTTTCATCCTTTTTGACTTCTAAACAAAAGGCCCATTGGGATTTAAAATCATTCTGGTTTGAACAGTCCTATAATTTTGCTTGTTTTTTTCTTTGAAATTTTGTAAATTTTTCCAATTTCTGCTCCCTAGTAGTGCCTTAGCACCCAGAACCCCATTATTTAAACGAATCTGACACCCTCCCCTAGGGATGTTTCCTACCAAGTTTGGTTGAAAATTGTCCAGTGGTTTTGGAGGAGTCGAAAATGTGAAAGTAGATGACAATTACACTAATGTGGTAAAAGTGAGTGATGACAAGAGAATTGTGCTACAGTCATCTACATTGTTGCTTGTGTGTGTAGATGGTTGCAGGTTTGATTACCGTTTACATCACACCAAAATTACGAAAACTTCTCACTCCTTTCTAAGCACTCAGAATTCTGGGTGGGAAAAGGGATGGCTGGCTTGATGTCGGGATAATGTGACCGGGTGAAGTATCATCTCAATGTTTCTGCAGTGAGATATTTCAATGAGACAGCTTTATAAAGTTGCCGTCAGTGTGGACTGTCACCAGACGCCATCTTGAAACAACCTAGAAATGTTGAAAGAGACATTAAACCCCAATAAAACAAGCAAAATTTAACACAGTAGAAATAGGTGACAACAAGAGTATTTGTACTACATGTACAACTGTTTCTACTAATGTGAAATGTTATCTTTGTTGAGTTAAAGAAAATATGAAGTGTTGCAAACCAGTGACACAGAGCTTTGAAAAATGACAAAAACACCAGCATTGTTTGTGATATGTATTTAAAATATTTATTCTGATGAAGAGATCACATAAGAAAGACATTTCAAAATTGAACACCAGGTCTACTTATAAATGTCAATAAAGCATGATAATACATGATGTAATATGCGTATTATAATAATCTTTATATTCTCGGCATCTTGGGTCTGACAAGAAATATGTTTCACGTCACAATTCTCATAAAAAACATAATGCACAGAAAAAATACATTCTGATGTTAGATTAAAATCATTTCAATTTGCATATAAATTCATAATGATGAGCTATGAAGAGACACATTCACTTTAATTGTATAAACTTTAATGTGTAAACAAAATATTTGTGATGACTTTGTGATTGGTAATTTTTGAACTGATCATGCTATAGGGATCATTTTGAAAGGTCATGACCATAAGGCAAGATTTATTACCAGGGCAGTTAAAAATTTAACAACGATTGAACAGCTGCTTTTCGTTAATTGTTCTGTTATTGACTTAAATATGTTTTGTTAGATGCTCAGAGCCTATCAACACAGAAGCCTATTTGACCTCTATTTGACCTTCTAATGACTTCCAGTGACAATATAGTTTTAGTTTTCACTAGAGATTATTTCAAAGTTTGAAAAACTTTCAATTCCTACCCATACACACATATGCATACCACATATAATGTTTTCATTGTAAAAGTTTCATAAACAAATAAAGATGAGCTGAACTAATCCATACATTTACTTTCCCATTTTGACAAATCGATTGCTATCCATTGTCAAGAAGATGATCTTTTATATTGTATATAGACTACAAGTCAATGTACATACTATTAATGTACCAAGACTGAGTACATGTAAAATCTGGACTTAATCACTCTGCAGTTGTACACGTTGCTCACACACACACAAATATAATTAAACGGTAAGCTCCGGTGCAAATTTACCCTGTTAAATGAAGTTTAGAATCTAATGTATATAGCATGATCAGAGTAATACACAAGCATTATATGTTATACATTTACATGGTATAAGGCTTGGTGGTGAACATCGTGGAAACCCACAGCAGATCACACATGTAGCTTATCAGTGGAGGTACCAGGTAAGACTTAATGAGACATACCTTGGTTACTGATGCTGTGGTGATGTAATGAGGACCCTTTAGAATAGAAGGTTTTAGATGCAGGACTTATGTGTAAGAAAGTTAAAGAGTTAAAACTGTTAAATATAGATCAAAAATACACTAAAACTCACATTTTAAAGATACCAGTACACTTTATATACACAATGTAAAAACTAAAATACACACAACAGTCCATTTATAATATCCTAATGTCTATCACCTAACACATCACATGAGCTGAGCACTATAATCAAGGCACAATTAAAAGTCTTTAGCAGAAACAGACCCAATCATATTGCACATCTACATATCTATATCTGTATCGGATATTGTCTCCGCAATCTCATTTAACACATTGATAAATTGTGCAAATAATTTGTCAAACACAATGTAATACCACTTATATAACTATAATATATACTAGACAAATCACACCGAGAATTTTAAAATCTCATTATACATACTGGTCATTTTTAAAATATGTCTGCCATTTATATACTTTACATACGTAGCCATAAGAAAATATCATCATTATAAGATAATTATAATTGTTGCATATTTCATGTAAATACTGATATCTATAAGATACATGTAATGGCACTGTAAAAAGTTACTCTTTAGTCTACATCCAATGATGGATTGTCTTAGGAAAACTTGTATTTTCTTCTCACTAAATCACAGTCAAATCAATAATTAAATGTACTGTCTATCATATGTGTGTTGAAAAATATCTAACTAGATCAAAATGAATACATAATTAAATATAACTTAAGTTTTAAACTGTAAAACTCATATCATATCCACTTACTTTCTTTTTAACATACTTCACAAACAATTTTTTTTGGCATTTCAAAACACTTCTTTGACAAAAGTTGATAAAGTATCTTTCATAAATATGCACATGTAATCTACATAGTAGAATGAATAATTATTATACTACACAAAGAATTTGTTAGTGTCTGAATACATGTACTATGACTTTTACACAGGTATTTATAAAGCGACTGATTATTATGAATGATTTACACAGGTAATTTGTTATTAGTGACTGATTATTATTACTTACACAGGTAATTTGTTAAAGACTGATTATTATGACTTAAAACATTTGCAATTTGTTAGATTGACTGATTATTATGATTATTACACAGGAATCTCGATTGAGCGACCGATTATGACTTTTACATATTATGAACTGCTAGGTAAATTTTAGAGTAACAGATAATTGTTACTTTTACACACTATGAAATTTGTAAGAGTAAAAAAATATTATAAATCCAAACAAACGACACCTTAAATCCTTACATGACCTCAACATCATTATATGTTTGGAACTTAAAGTGTTAACAAACGGTGTTCAGAAAATAAACCTGGCCATCTGTAAATCATTTCAGCTTCTCAGTCGTGGTCTAATATATAATTAACATTTTGAGCAATAAAAATATAATTAATTTAATTGATAAACACAAATAAAATACAACTATACGATACTTAAAACAAATTTTTAGTACACTACAAAATGCCTATAATGTCATGGAAATGGAATGTTAAAAACAACAAAATAAAAAGATTATATTGTAGATCTATATGTAAAACAAGGGAATGTTAAGAATTATATATGTACGGTATATAAGTACTTTACTCGTAAATACTGAGCAAAATATTGGAATTTGTTTCCATGATGTGTGAATTTGTCTTCACATTATGTAGATCTGATTAAATACAATGTATATTAAAATTAAAAACAAATTTGTTATATTTAACTTATATAATTTTAATTTAACTTTGTTAACAGAAAGTGTAAATGGATAAAGATGGTATAATATAATTGATATCTGTAGTTTATTGATCAAATGAGAACTTGGATATATATATATTCGTACTATAATGAATTGTTATTGTGGTAAGAGCTGACCAACGTCCACTATTTGATGAATGACCTCACAGTTAAAACAAGGACTAGGTACATACTTGCCAAGTCTCCCCCATAAATAGTGAGACCCTCTATTTTTAGACTAAAATTCTGGCCATTCAAGCATTATCTCCCCCATGAAGCCTACAGATCTCACTGATTTGAGGTTTCAAGGTTGGCAGGACTGGGACTAGTGTAACACATGTTCGTTTCTATCAATTTTCACTAGTGATTTGTGGTGACAGAAAAACACACCCTCTAAGTGTTATTCTTAGCCAACGAGAGAACAAGTTAGAAGTTCAGTATAGGCAAGCAATACTGTTTCATTAAAAATGTTTGAAAACTTCTTGTAAGCAGCCATGAACACTCAAGTAAAGCACAATAGTAACACACAGCTTGTACTGTGTCATAAATATTTCTTATGTAAAATACCAATAAAGTAACAAATTTAACAAGTCATGTAAAGTATAACAACAAAGTGGCCTTGTAGTGACATATTACAATACATCCTAATAAATACTAGCCACATGGATAGATAAAACTTGTACAAACAACTGTTTGTATTTAAATCTGAGGTAAAATGATAAAAATAGTAATCAAAGGAATACAGCAATACACCGAACAAGGTTTAAGGAATCTTTTCACATCATTTCATGACTTTGATGTGTTGATACATGACTCATTCAAACTATCAATCATGATTAATTATTTCTTTAGAAAAGAAAAAAATGAGCAAAAATATGCAATCAAAATCTAATTTTTAAAAACTTAGATATATTATAAATTACTTACAAGGTACATGTGCATTTCAAAGAAACATGTTCTTTTCCTCAGAAAATTAAAAACAAGAACAAATCTTGTGATTATAAATAATATAAGCTTTCATATAAATAGAAACTATTTTGGTAAGAATACACAATTGACTAGATATATCACATAATCTTCTTTTAACAAAACAATGAATTCCTATACATGTAGTTATATTCGATGTCTTAACAAAACATTAGACTTCAGTCCTGTCCCTGTACAATCACATAATCGTTGAGAATTTGTCAGCGTTTGACAAAATAATTTTAGGGTAGTTTAACGTCTTCAGCATACCGTAGTGGCCATTAGAAGATGGATTTTTTTTGTACATGTATTGAGGAACTGATGTTTTGTTCATGTTTTTATATCATGATAAAGAATGCATGTGTATGCTCATCATTTTCACCAATGAAACCTTCCTTGTATATTTTATACATCAATTAAACCTTCCTTGTATATATCGTACATCAATTAAACCTTCCTTGTATATTTTATACATCAATTAAACCTTCCTTGTATATATCGTACATCAATTAAACCTTCCTTGTATATTTTATACATCAATTAAACCTTCCTTGTATATATCGTACATCAATTAAACCTTCCTTGTAT
>JAUMGZ010165754.1:0-15651 GCA_032359645.1 Pododesmus macrochisma
TTTTGAGAGTATGTGTGAAGAAGTAATCCCAATAAGCCTGTGGCTATACCAAAGGTATACCCCTGGCTTAAAAACCAGGAAATAAAAGCTTATTAAAGTATTAAAGTAATTTTTTTTAGCAAATTCAATGGTAAAATTTCATACAGTGTTTTGAAAGTTGTTAGATTTATATATGAAACAAGCTCAAGTGTTATCTCACCTAGGATTAAGCAGACGAGCAGATGTCAGATTAACAAAGAACGATTCTGGACCCTCTGGTAGGTCATCCTGGATGATTCTGATCTCGATGAGTTTCTGCTGTTCCCCATGTTGAAACATTAGCGTACCAGTTGCTGGATAGAAATCAGCAAAGTTGGCAGCAGTAGATGGACTGGTGGTATAAGCCACTAGGACCTGGCTATTGGATCCAGAGTTTCTAACCACAGGGATTTTTACCTAGATTTTGAAATAGAGAAGTTTACTTTTGACCAACACATCAAATAAATCAACAAAGTTAAAAAGAAAGTGTAACAAGGGTTTGGATCTGATTAGAAAACATGATGAAACTTTTACATCAAGGACGTTAAAGGGAGATAATTATGTTTAATTAGAAACAGCCTATTATTCTTTTTAAATTTCAACTCACAAGTCTTTGAAGCAAAAAAGCACTTTTACATGTAAACACTCTCAAATCAATTAATTAACACAAAAGATAATTTGCAATCACTTATTAAGAGAAGTTATTCAACTTCTTTCTCAAATTATATTCTATCTACAATTTTATTTCAATAAACTGAATCATACAGAAAAGGCGTCCTCTTGAACAATCTGTCTCTCTGGTAGTGTGAATTCAAACAGACCATGAGGGTAGTCACTAGCAACGAAAACAACAGATGTCGTAAACTCTCCCTCCACATTACTGATAACAGCGCCACCTGTAGCAGAGTTTATCTGAAATGTATAAACTGTTCGCAACTCTGGCTTAGTGTCATCTTGGGCCTACAAAGAAAAAAAAAACACACCAGTTGAGTAAAATTACCAAATTACAAACTAAAATGAGTTATCAATAGTTAACATCCACAAGAGACAAAAATAAATCATGAAAACTAATTTTAGAACAATTATAAATTTGATGCAATACTTTGCTGCATACTTTGCAATATCAACCATTCCTTATTCAGGTATTACTGTTTTCCTTTAAAACTGTTTCAAGGCTTCATCTTATGAATGAATTAAATGTTTTGAGTTTGTTAGTATTAACAGTGCAGGAACAACTAATTCCTTACCTGTAAGGTCACTGTTGCTTTCTGCTGTAAATCTGCAAACTGAACTGTTCCTTCCACCTGCAGGAAAGCTGACGTCTCACGTGGTGTTACTGACCATGTCACATCAATGCTGCCAAAAATACCTTGACCTCTGGTCAACACAACGTCCACTTTACCATTATAGCTTGGACTGGATTCCCCTGGCTCTCCAATGTAAATTTTGCGGTAGTCTGGCAGAATTTGGACAGTTCCACTAGCTCCGGGGTTGGAAAGAATAATGATGGTGGAATCTCCCTGACTATGAGATATGTCAGCATTGTTGTCGGCAGTGATCAAGGAAATTCTGAAATTTTCCTCTCCTTCCAGTACTGTGTCTGGCTTTGTCTTTAAAACTATGGATCTTCTTTTCTCACCCTGAAAATTGATAAATAACAATATTCTAATATACCTAAAAAATATATACTTCAAAGAAATTAAACATCTGATTTTTTATGCATTTACAAAATATGACGATATTTAATACAATAAGATTAACATTCATAAACTTGATATTTCAATGTGAGTGAATGTATTGAATGCACTGTTAAGAGGATGTACAATAGTACAATTCGAAAAGAGACAATACCTGTGAAAACAATACAGTTCCTGACTGAGGTTCATCAAAGTCAGATGATGCCTCAGCACTTAGCCTCCATCTGACATTGACCACACCCTCTACTCCCTGTAAACGTTCAATGTCCAGTTTAACCTCTCCCTCAGGGTCACCAGCCTTCTGAGATTCTTTTACTCTGACCTAAAAAAAAATTATCAGAAACTTGACACAATGATATCACTTTTCCAAGGAAAAGTTTGGACCTCAATTAAAGGAAACATATTGAGTTTTTCACAATGATGGCCCTTTAACTGAAAATTTGACAACAAAAGCTACCTATCATATCACTATGCAACACATATTGGAATACTCAAACTTTGATATTTCATGAGATTTATATCTTCTGAGAAATGGATATAAGCCTAAAAACCAAGTCTAATCAAGATTTATTATGTACATATTGACAATATACACTATAGGGCTTACCTCCTGTTGAACAAATCTGAAGAGTCCATTAGGTGAGTCATTTTTCAGTATGGCCACTCTTACAATCCTGTTAGGTCCAAATACTGATCCACCAGTCTCACTGATCAACTTTACATCAAAGGTCTACAAATTGCAATTAAATTTTTTAGAGATATTTCTATCAAATATTTAAATTTCATAATTATGCTGAAATAATTTTTAATAAATAGTTTCATTTTTACACCGTAGGTGCTGGGGTCAAAGTGTAAATTAAATGTGCACGGGGTCTTTGTACATCTACAAGAAGCCATCCTGTACTGAAAAAACCAAATTCCCTAAGCAAGTAAGGTGAAATAACTTGATATTTATTAACACTTTGACCAAAGTACCTTTGTTTTACATAACATAAGTTTTCAATATCAAATCAAAATAACATGAAACAAACTATCAGTCAAGACTTAAGCTTACGTTCACAAGTTTTAAGTAAAACACAATTGATAAATCTTTATAAAATAACATTATATCCTTTCACAATGTTGCTTTTAAATAGCTATGAGATAATTACTATCTAAAGGGAGGTAACCCAATTTCTAAATATAGTGTGTAGGGCTTGAATAGTAAACAAATTACCTCCATATCTTCTGGAATTGTATCATCCAATATGTTAATGACAATAATGCCGTGCTGCTGACCATCCTCAAGTCTCAGTGTCCCACTGGATGGAGAGAAGTCCAAGACCGTAGCTTCCTTTGGGTCAGCTTGCCATGTGACAGTAATGGCTCCCAATACACCAATGGTACGGCTGACCTGTAGCTTGACTGTAGTATTCTTACCATACTCTTCATATGTGTCTATCCTGCCTTCAATATTCTGTAGTAATTAAAGGCTGATTGTCAAATTACAATCTCCTCGGTACAGATATATGGAACTATCTCAAAAACACAATTCTACCTGCTTTTCTTGATGGACTTATAGTTGACATAAGTCATTTACTTTCAAGTTACTTCATGTTGGCTCATTAGGAAACTTTTCTGATTAATGGGTTTAGTGTACTTGGAATAAAAAATGTTATTTAATGTATAATTTTTCTTAAGCACATCTTTGACAACTTTTTGACCTCTTAATTGAATTACACATAATTTTAAATTTACATGTAATGTACCAGTATGTATCGAACTGATCAAATTACAATTTATTAAATACTGTACCGTTGTGACATTAAATTGGACGACACCTCTAGCATTGTCATTTTCTGTGATGGTAACTAACAGGATACCGCCTGGTAACTTTACACTTGGTTCTGCACCTGGGGCAGGTGTGATCCCCATCAGAGTGACTCCGGTAATGTTAACAATGAAATGTTCATCTGCCTCAGGAATAGAATCCTACAAAATAACAATATACTTACGGTACTTCAAAGCAAAACTTAGTGTACTCATATAAACAACACCAGTCTGTTATGCTTACATTCATTTTACTTATATTAGGTTAATATGCATAAATCCAACTTCGTTCTTTCTCACCTAATTTAAGGTGGCTGAATTGAAGAGACATATAGTCAATGAGGAAATATCTCCAAAAACCAGGAAACCAGAGACCAATCTATGGAAATCAAATGCATTAATTGTTTTAAATCATCTAAAATTTTCATCATAAGAATGTCATTTCCTTTGTTTATTCTAACTCACATTTTTCCACTACGCTAACAGAAGAGATACGTACGTGTTTGACAACTATTTCTACAGGGACTCTCGTGGCATTTTCCTGCATGATGACCACTCCTTGTTTCGTGACAAAGTCTTGACCAGAAACAGCCTGGTTCTCTGTAGACTTGCTGACATCTTTACCCGTCCTAAAATGAAAAGGTCAGTAGTAGTAGACAAGTTTTGAAACAAAAAGCAACATTTTCAACCAAATCCTCTTTAAGGGTGCAAAAATATCCTATAGGGTGCCAGTAATTCATAAATAACATGTTAAGCTCATTTATCAAGATTCAAATGCCATAAAATATTATTTAACATCTTTGATAAACACGGTTGTTGGCGTGTACAGGACCAAAACATAATGGTAACCCTACCTGCTCTGCTCCACTTTAGTAGTGGAGCTTGAAATATCCATTGAATATTGATTTTACTAGTACACTTACCACACATTTTACAAGACCCTGCTATATTCACTTACCTATAAGACACTAGTAGAACTCCAGTTTTGGCCTGTGGTCTTGTGACATACATTTTACAAGACCTTGCTATATTCACTTACCTATAAGACACTTGTAGAACTCCAGTTTTGGCCTGTTGTCTTGTGACATACATTTTACAAGACCTTGCTATATTCACTTACCTATAAGACACTTGTAGAACTCCAGTTTTGGCATGTTGTCTTGTGACATACATTTTACAAGACCTTGCTATATTCAGTTACCTGTAAGACACTTGTAGAACTCCAGTTTTGGCATGTTGTCTTGTGACATACATTTTACAAGACCTTGCTACATGCCATATTCATTTACCTGTAAGACACTTGTAGAACTCCAGTTTTGGCTTGTTGTCTTGTGATGTAGACAACAAGTGTAAAATCTGTGCCATTTGGTTCTTTGACAGATATTGTCTCTCTTTCCCATAGAACAACACCGTAAGGAGAATCGTTTGCCTGTACAATCATCTTGGCAACGTTGTTTGTTCCTTTTTAAAGAAAAAATTAACAAAAAGCTAATATCAAACCCTAAAAGATCAAATAGTTCATCAAATTACAACTTCCACTGAACTTACTTTTTTGCTATTTATTACTTGGATTTCAGTTAGGGCTGTTTAAGAATTAACTGCATGGGAGGAGTGGGAGGCAATTTTTCATTATCCCATCACCCATAAAATATTTAAACTGATTTGAGGAATGGTAGGCAGATGTGGACTTAACCCCACCACCCATAATATACAGGTGCCTCCCACCCAATTAATAATGGAATAGCCCTTACCAGTTGATGCTTATAATCTTAAAGTAAACAAATTATGTGTCAAAAAGGTATTAAGGGTATACATTTATGGCCCTATAAACAGAGTGATTTGAAGATGTATATACCAAAAATGGTCATTTTTCCTGAGGGGAATATGGCTGCTAAGTGTAAATAAACTTTCAAATCACCCTGCTTACAGAGCCATAAATTGTTTATTATACCGAAAAAGCGAAATAGGCCTGAAACAGTATGCACAATGCACCGATTCTTCAATGAGCTGCGCATGCTCCAGGTTGATAAAACATCAAATCTCAGTGCACACCTCACGGATATTCGATGTTTTATCTCGGGGTCATGTGGTACGTTTTAGCCAGTCAGCACTACTGTTGCATCAATGAGGTATAATAATAAATTTTATAGTATAACAAACCTATTTTGGCTCCTTTTCCAGGAAGGGATGTTCCAGACTTCATGATTTCTGTGAGTCTTATATATGTGACTTCAGGGAGCTCTGCCAAATTGTCATTTAGAATGGTCAACGTAATTTGGGCAATTGACTGACCACTGGCAAACTCAACCTAAAAGTTTTAATGAAGTGTAATCCACAATAATCTTATATTGTAATTTACTTGCCAGTTTGTTTTTTTCATTTTTATTAAATAAATGCAGATAATATAAGGTTCATCCTTTATCCTAAGTTTCAGAACCTGGTATAACATTACTTGATTGACATTAAATAGTTCTACAATACATGTACCATCAGGCCTGCTGAAGTTAATGTTGTACTCAGAACTTTGGTTTAATATATGATCCCATATTCCTACATATATGAACAATAATAATAAGAGTAAGACACTCAAGAAAAAAGAACCTACCGTGCCCTGTAGAGGAGTGATATCATTCAGTCCATTCTGGTCTCCAGACGCCAACCACTTAACAATAACCTGACCGAAGTAGCCATGCTGTCTTATAACATTGATCTGTACAGTGTTATCCCTGCCAACAAGTTCCTGTACTTGGACTTCTATTGAATCCTGATAAATAAAGAACATTATATATCATGTACACCTCTAAAAGCCTTCTTCATATTGTGGTTTGATTTTGACTGAAGAGAGTTCAATAGGTCAGTGGGGTTAATAAGGCTTTACCAACCCTGAAACAGGTAGTAAGCAACGCCGAATACATAATATAACTGTACACTTGGTCAGGTGACATATTGTAGTGGCATATTCTACACATTGATTTATATTCAAAACTACTTGTATTTGACATGTCTGTTGTTTGCACAGAACTTTTCATAAATTTAAGTTGTTAAAATTGACTTATTGAAGAATGAAAATCTCAAGATTTGACCGTAATTCCTATGTTTTTATATTGTTATTAGTAGGTTTGTTTAACAACCAACACGAGCTATATATTATATGCACAAATTAAATATCCTTTGGTGACCCAGAGTTGACAGTTCATATGCCCAAATGCTTTTGAATTGTCCATTTAAACTTTTATTGAGAGGCGCACAGTAAGGTTATTTCACTACAAAATATAAACCTGACCTACCCCAAAGTAGGTTCTGTTCATTGTAAGTTTATTCATGTGTCAAAGTTACTCTCTTCGGTCAATATCAAACCACAATATATGAATGTGAAATAGTTTTGACATTTGAATCATATATTTAATAGGAAAATAGAATGGCTTAACAATTTGGACCTTACAATAAGTGAGAAAAAAAAAATTAAAAAAAAGTGTGTCATCTTCAGTGTAACATAATTAAACACTGCTCCCAAATTAGATCAAACAAATTATGCATTTTAAATAAATTTTCGAAATGATTCTTTTAACATTGACTTTAATCACTCATTTTAACCATTTTTAGAATGATACCAAATCATTAAACGAACAGAACACTGGTATGTACACTTACAGGTGCTATTTCAATAATGCCATGTGCATTATCATTAGACAAGATATTGACTGTTAGAGTGTTCTGTGCACCAATGTCACCACCAGGTGAAGGATTTGTTAAGGAGATATAAAACTTCTCTGTATCCTCTGGCTTAGTGTCCTGCTGTATCACTACTGAAGTGTGAAGGACTTTTACACCTTGTTCAAATATCATTGTAACAGTCCTGCACAAAATAAATCTTCCATTAAAAGCAAATCTTGAATAAATAATACATCTCCAAAACAACATAACTTATAAAATGCGAATTGGTAAATTAACCTTTAAACACATTTCACAGTATCCAATAGAAGAATGTGATTGCCAAAGGTTACATTGTTTGTTTGTTTGTTTTTATTACATTACATTTATTTCATACATTCTGTATTCTTTTGTGTGAAGAACTATCTTTAAAATAACTTTTATCCAGTATTTAAATGTTGAATTACCAGTGATTGTCAATTTTGTGTGGAAAATTATCTATTTTTTAATTAGTAAGTGAGAATGTTAATTTTATACATGTACCTTGGTATGAAATCACTGTCCTTAATCTTGACAAATTGATACAATGTTGCATTAGACTGGGCCTCCTTGTTTGCAATAGCTAATAATGTCAGAGGCCCTGTTTTCTGACTGATGACCCAGGGATATAACTGTATCGCAGGAGCACCAGTCCATACAAGGACAAACTTCTGCTCCTGCAGATCCCAGAAATATATCTCAGAGTTCCCAATACCATTGGCAACCAACAAGTAACCTAGAATATGTAAACATGTATTAAAATGTATCAAGAAAACATCACAATTTGATTGCTTATTCTATAGTTATAGCAGAGATATTCTAATAATTGGTATCTTTGGTCTACAATTTAGTTTTTTAAAATTAAACAAAAATTTCCACTCATGTTCAAGATATAGTCTTAATGCCTTTATAAAATAGTCAGTATCAATATTAATGTGTTCCACTATCAAAAAGAAGTTATTGCATTTGTCTATTATTCATCTGTTTCAAAGGCAAACTCAATTTACTAGGATAGATAACTTGTCATCTGGATTGCACAGGAGTTAATTATTTAATTAATTCTATGTCTTGATTCACTCACCATTATCATTTGGTCCCAAAAATGTGGATATTTTCTCAACTCTGTTGGTGGCAATATCAAGGGACCGGAAAAACCTTTGAGCTGTAGAGTCCCATCTGTAGACCAATGAGGTCTGAGGACTACTTATAGCATCCCCACGATTATTCCCAAACACGAGCAGGTTGACAGATCTTATAGCTAAGTGTGACACATCAACAGCTCCCTCTGTTTTAATACGTTGGTGCTCAGAAAACTTCTCATCTTTACCAAATTTGTAAATGATGGAACTAAAAAGGATATATCAAGCATATATAATATTGAAAAGAAAATGGCTACATATTCTAATACAATTTTTAACACTTTTTACCACATTGTCACTTACCGTCAACTCATTTAGAACAGCAACTGTGAAACTTGTAATCGTGAATTTTGTTTTGAGATTTTATAGCTTATTTTGATTTACAATATTTCCTTTGTGGTGTCCAATTCTTGTTGTGCTCCATTCCACAAAGTTACAATAGCCAATGATTTGTCACAAAGTTACAATAGCCAATGATTTGTCACAGTTACAATAGCCAATGATTTGTCACAAAGTTACAATAGCCAATGATTTGTCACAAAGTTACAATAGCCAATGATTTGTCCAATAACATTCTGAGATGTACATTAACACCCTATCACACAACAATTTTGTTCTTCTAAAAATGACCATTGCCTGACAAGAAGCCAAACAACATTGCACAACATTTACCATTAGGGCTGTGAAGAGTTGAGCTGTTGTCCTTGTTGCCAGACATAAAATAAATAATTAGACTATATTGTGTTTGATTCATCCAATACAATAGATCAAATGTTTATTACATATCGAACAATAAATAGTTATACACCATTCCTTTAAGATACATACTCTATGATATAAGTTTTCCTTTGAGAGTCATAGTTGTTTGCTACAGCCAAGTATGTCACGCCCTCTATCTCAAACACCTCCACTGCATGTGCCCCAAGGTTGCTTAGTGATTGCCATGGTGATGTTGTAAACATCTTAGATCCATCTTCCCACTTGAAAACATCAACAGCAACCAAAGATTCACCATTGTTGTCAATGGAGTTAGAAAACACCAGGAAATGAGCGTTGTTACTGGTAAAATATTCGACTTCTCTAGCACCTTTTGTGGTGATATCTTGCAGCTAAAATGAAGTGAAACAAGCTAGCATTCAGCTTAAATAAAAGTGAAACAAAATTATATCTCTTCATACAATGAATATCTATGGAACAGCATCTAGTACCTAAATCTCATAAACTAATTTCATCTTTAAATATTTGAAAGAACATGCACTTACCACCAAGATTGTCCCATCAGCATTGATTGTGTAAACTCTAGAGGCAGTCTGGTGTCTGCGTATGTTACCAAGGTTACTGATAACCAGGTACTGGTTACCCTGTATACTAAATGAGGCGGCTGAAGATGCTGCATCTGTTTCTATTGTCTAAAATATGAACAAAAAAAGATCAAATGCATCATTAACACATTTAATAAATTAAATTCATCTAATTCTCATTAAATACAATCTCTAGTAATCTTTCTTCATACATATTGATGAAAACAATTTGATTTTGCATTTCATCCACTTTTCAAATGAATAGAACAGGACAATTGCAAAACTTTCAAAATTGTTTAAAAAATTGGCTTATTTTCTTTTACATATGCATAATTCTAACAAAGAATTTTTTTTCAAATTCAAATTTCCCAATTATTATTTTCTAATACCTGAACTGGAACAAGAGTTCCTCTCCATTTAAACAAGGTAGTTTGATAAAGACGGTCCACACTGATTTGATCCACTGACCCATTACTGCCCACTTGACTGGTCAGTTCTCCCACTCGGAAATTGGTCATCATTAAGAGATACTGGGTTTGATTAACACTGTAACTATGCCAACCCCAGACTTGGGTGGTCGGAATAACCTGATAAGGTGCCAAGGTCACTGAGTTCAAGTCCGAGTTGACAACTGCTGTGTCAGGTTTAGTGGCAACATCAACACTAACCATACCATCTGTTCCCTGACTCCTCTCTATGTCCAACTGAATCATGCCAATGTTCTCTTCAACAGACAAACTATTTTCTCTGTAAATATACCAAAAAATATAAAATCATACACCTAAAATAACTTTAATTTTTGTTTTTAAGAAATTCAAAAGTTAAATTTGATTCTCTTCAATTATATAGATGACTAGTGTTCCTGTTATAAGAAGCATGTGCACAATGGTGAAGATGTGATGTTTGTACCTTGTTCCCCTAAAGAAGAGCTGTATTAGTCCATTTGGTGAATCATTAGGATTGATGAGAACCATTCTTTCCAGGAATCTACCAAGCACTGCACCATTGTCAGGCGTCTTTAGTCTCACTGTAAATCTCTCAATCTGCTCTGGTTCACTGTCATCAAGGGCAGATAACTCAATGTACACAAAACTCTTGATAGCGAAAAGAGGGAGATATTTCATTGTATTAATTTTATGAATAGTACAAATAAAGTGAAAATTACAACTTAAAATTAGTTTCAATATGTGTAAAATATGAATTTTTGGAGTTTGTTCCTTTCTTTTATAAAATATATTATTTAAAAATTTTCTTGCAACATCTTTTCATCACATTTGTTAAAAAATAGCTAACAACATATAAACTATATATCCTTTAACCACAATTTTTTTTTACAAAAATTACCAACAGCTTTCAGTATATAGCTCAAAATAAACTCAGGGTATGAAGTTTGTTTTGATGTCATAGATACAAGTACATGTAGATAGGTATTACTGGAAAATCAATTAAAATGTTCTGTTATGTTTCAATACACATAGTTAAACAATAAGATGTACATTCTAACCTCTCTATCCTGAAAGGTAACATAGCCCTTAATAGGGGACAGATCATTGCTGTTTTGTTGAAATTCTGGAATGATCTCGAAGGGTACATTTACCACCCCATAGATGCCAGGTCCACGTACAACCTTCAGCTTGGCTATACTGTCGGTAGAGTTGTCTCCCCTGGACTCTTCTATACTCATACTGGCTTCTGTGTCGTAGGACACAATACCACTAGATCCATCATTGGCTAGAATCTTCACTGTGGCTAAAGTGAGAAAATATTTAGATCAATAAAGATTTATTAAGATAGTTAACAAAATGTCAAACTAAGTGAATAATACATGAGGAGTAGTTAAAATACAATATTTGATTCTCAAGCTGTCCCTTGTCTTTGATTCTCAAGCTGTCCCTTGTCTTTGAATTTCAAGCTGTCCCTTGTCTATGATTCTCAAGCTGTCCCTTGTCATTGATTCTCAAGCTGTCCCTTGTCTATGATTCTCAAGCTGCCCCTGTCTTTGATTCTCAAGCTGTCCCTTGTCTGCCCCTGTCTATGATTCTCAAGCTGTCCCATGTCTATGATTCTCAAGCTATCCCTTGTCTATTACGCCTTATAATATAACTCATATATATCGCCAAATGTTTCTAATTCCTGTTGATAAAGCTTCATGAAACTGAAACATCATTCACTCAAAATTTTCTCCAGAAACAAAGACTTTTGGAAAGCTTGTAAGTGTAAAAAGGGACAAAACTCTGGCAAAAATTGAAGGAAGCAATGGTTATATAATATGGTAGATATTGTAATGAAACCTACCTCTGTTGGGGGTACCCAATACTAGACCATTGGTTGGGTTAGATAAAATGATTTCAAAGGATTCATCTGGTTCAGGGATCTCATCATTTAATATCTCCACCAAAATCATCTTGTTAGTTTCACCTTTAGCAAAATATAACTCCTAAAAAGAACAGTAGAGATGTTTAAATCTGTTCTGGCATACAACAACAGAAAGTAACAGACATATATAAATATGTGCTTGTATGTTCTGGCATACAACCACAGGAAGAAGTAATAGACATATATAACTATGTACTTGTCTGTTAAAGTTATAACTCACAAATATGTTACATTACGGTACATTTCCTTGGTCAGAAGAACACCAATGTTTTTCTTATGCTCCACCTTTATGGCATTGATAAAGGTTAATAATTCAAAAAGGAATAAGTTAATACATTAATAATGCATGTTTAAATTTAGATTTTTGACTGAAAAACTTGCACAATTTTACTATAAGCAAGTCTATACAGGTTCTCAATTTTGGAGAAAAAAACATTTGGAATTTCTGACATGCATAATATATTCATTCTTCAAGAACATTAATTCTATAAACTGTGAACAGTTAATATCATATTAATCTTCACAATCTATGCATGTTTTCCTACCTTTGTAACTGAAGAGTTCCCAACACCATGATAAAGCAAAAGTCTACAGGTAAAAAGTGAAACATCAAATGTGAACACATGCAACATGACGGTGAAGTCACTAGAAAATAAAACGTGATTCTTACAAACATGATTAATTTAAAACAAGAAAATTTCAACCTATAAGAAAATATGAAATTTGAAACCACATGAAGGAAATGTGTGAATGATATGGTGATGACAGTGAAGGCTTTCTGTATTGCAATAGATCTAGTTAAATTCATGCCTGAAAATAATATCCATATCACCATTCCTAAAGCATAAACAGCTGATAACAGAAATGCACATATGGTTACAGGTTAGATATATAGTTAACATATACCTGTGGTGTGACTATAAAGTCAGTACCTCCTGTTGTACCTTCTACAATACTATTGGCATAATAGAAAACTGATACATCTCCAAATGTTCCGTTATCTCTAAACACAGTCAGGGAAATGTTCTTGGTGATTTCATCTACAGGTACTCTGTATAAACAAAAAAATATCAAAGCTGTTTATGTGAATGAAATCGTAAACATTTTAGTCCAGATGTCAAGCATTTTATCACCACCACAGTGACTCAGTTGGCAAGTGTTCGCTGTGTGTGCAGTAAGTTGCCAGTTCAATCGCTGGCTATGTCACACCCAAAATGTTAAAATTAGGTCTCTCCTTGCTACACTCTGAGTCTTATCGGAGGGTGGAGGATTGATTGGCTCAGTGTCAGCCTAATGTGACCGAGTAGAATCAAGTCAACGTGTTGTTGTCATTGTCTACTGTCAAAAACAGACACTGTCTCAATATTACCAAAATATAAGTTGAAGGGCCGTTAAACACCAATAAAATAAACAAGCATTTCCCCTCTTAGCAACAAGCTGTTACATAGAGAAAATATTAACATCATACATTATCACTTAATCTAATTATATCATAAAATGTTGTTTGAATAAAAATCAAATAGACTATTTCAATAATTTAATAATAACCATAATATGAGCAATTTAAGACAGGCTTATAAACAAGATTTACTTACATGACAGAGTCTGGTGAAAACTTGATCACTCCCTTTGTTCCATCATTAGCATCAATAATCATCTGTGCTACTGTTCCTGTACCAGCTTAAAGATTAAAAGTATATGTTAACAAATGCGACTGTTATATTTAATGTCCATATACGTTTCAAATCTATTCACTAAGTAAGAAAGTGCTACCAAATCAGTCCAGAGGTTTTGAAGAAGTAACAAATGTGACAATTTAACAATAGGCAGCATTTTTATAGAAAAATATCACTTTGGACCTTGACTAATAGTGAAGAAATCTAGAGTATATAATAAAGTATAAAGTAAAGTATGTCAAAAATTATGGGGAATAATCCTGATGAACATTATTATACAAATGAATCATATTCTAAAATATTGACAGAAAATCAATTTCTTGACAAGTGAACCAATCAGAATACAGCAGAAATATAAAAAATCTACACATCCCTAACATCATTCCTAATAATAACGATAATAATTTTCGTTCCCTAAAAACATTCTTCATAATGTTACTACTTTTCATGCTCCTTTAAGCCTTGTAAGTTATACCTAATCTTGGTGGCAATGTTGTTGCTGTACTGCCAATCAGCTGTACCCCAGTGAGTGACACAATCAACACTTCGTCCACCTCCGGCAGACTATCGTCTTTTATCTGAACGCTGATCTCCGCCTCTGCCACACCTTCATCTATATCAAAGTAACCCTTCACAGAAAGAAAGTCATCACCTGGTGTAGCTTGAACCAGCTCTTCACTCGTGGCAGACACCGATCCATTCTTGATCTCGTAGGAAACTCGGACAGAACCTGAATTATAAACATGTACTTGTTCATAACATTTTCTTAAAATTTATCTTTTCAACACTTTCGTACAATGAAGAACAAGGTTAATATTGTTAAGTTTAGCATATAAGGATGTAAAGAAATACTATTTTCTTCAAAGATTTTCTATCATATAAACTTAATATGCATATAAATACATATTATATTTCTAAATATATAAATTGAACCTTCAAGTAACTTGGCAACTTGCAGCAAGTTTACTTAGGTTAAATACAAACTTTTCTTTATAATCATAAGTGAGTGAACTTGAGAACATTGCAATTTCATATCATATTTAACCAATATTTTAAAGGAAAAGTTTCGTACTTTTTAAATCTATAATCTTATATTATTACATCACAGTCACTAAGTAGCAGTTACCTATTACACCAAATTTTCTGTCAATCTTTAAGGGGTAGGCTTGGTTTTTCTCAAGAACTCGAACATTAACTGAAGAAGCGGCAAACTGTATAACACCATGTGGATCATTGCTGCCTTGTATAGTGATAGAAGCAGACTTTAACAATGGGTTTATTTTTGCAGCTCCCGTTGGACCAATACCTTTCGAAAATAATTTTTTAATACATTAATTCAAGCAATAACAAAATTCATATATCAATGAAATGTTTTGAGAGGAATGCTGTTAAAAATTCATAAAATTACTCAAAGACACATGCAGTTATTCAACTACTTGCAATATCATTTGATGAACCTAGTTATAGCTTCCATCTTCTGATGGCCAATATAGTATGTTGAAGACATTAAAATAAAACATTCAGTTGAATTTAGTTTATACAAATCTGCAGGTACATGATTTCACAATCGGTATGATCTTCAATCCTGAGACAGTCTTACCCTCGGTTCTAATGTTGGTAAGGAACGCTTCGTATTCTTCGTTTATCTCTGGCTTCGAATCAGTCTTCACATTGAGTAATATAGTTTTTGAACCTGCTCCCTGTCAAAGATAGAATTTCAGTGTAAGTTTACTTCAGAAAGACTTATTACAAATACAAAATTTAAAAACAAATTAATTATCTAGAAAAAGAACAAAAATTTATAAAATCAAAATCTGATCACTTAACAACTGGTCAACTTGAAATATTAAAATACATATATATATATTTGTGTAACTCTCTTAAAAACAAATTTATAGACAGCCATACAATTAAATATCTTTAAAGGACACAGAACACTACTTAC
>JAUMGZ010165765.1:0-15650 GCA_032359645.1 Pododesmus macrochisma
CTTCAAACGACATCTCCTCTGAGACTATTGGGCAGATATCAACCAAATTTGGCAGGAAGCATCCTTAGGGGAAGGGGGTTGTACAAATGAAGTACCTGACCCCCCAGGTGACAGGTGAGCGGGGCCTTAAGGGGCAAATTTTATAGTTTGCCTTTAAACGACATCTCCTCATACACTAGAAGCAAGATTTCAACCAAATTTGGCAGGAGGCACCCTAAAGAGAAGGGGATTCAAGATTGTACAAATGAAGTACCTGATTCCCCAGGGGACAGGTGGGCGGGGTCAAAAGGGGTAAATTTGACAGTATACCTTTAAAAGATATCTCCTTAGAGACTATTCAGCAGATTTCAACTAAATTTGGCAGGAGGCATCCTATGAGAAAGGGGGATTCGAGATTGTACAAATGAAGTCCCTGACCCCCAGGGGACAGTTGGGCAGGGCCTAAAGGGGTAAATTTGATAGTTTGCTTTTAAATAACATCTCCTTTGAAACTTTTGGGCAGATATCAACCAAATTTGGCAGGAAGCATCCTTAGTGAAAGAGGATTCAAGACTGTACAAATGAAGTCTTTGACCCCCATGGGGGACAATTGGGCGGGGTCAAAATGGGTAAATTTGACAGTACGTCTTTAAACGACTTCTCTGAAACTACTTGTCAAATTTCAACCATGGGCCTCTTGTTAATTGTGTATTATTTATTAACCTTTAAAATTACAGGACTGATACATTAACACATATTTATTATTATTATTCCATATGTTCATTTAGGACTTCAATATTATATGTAAAAATAACACAATTAAAATTGAAATTATATAAATGCTTTTAAAACGTTGTCATGTTTATGAAATTGTCTCAGAGGATAAAGTTAAACCAATTATATATTTAAAAGATACATGCTAAATATTTTCCTTTGGGACTTGAATATTTGTATATACTTATTATCTATATGGCAAAAGAGATAAGCTTTTCTTCGAACACGACTTACCCCAATATATCATATGCCTACTATAAAGTTATAATGACAATTTTTGGACAAACACTGAAACATGATCATTGCTCAATATCTCCATTTAAAATTTCCTTATTGAGAGAGCATTTCGACCTATCTTTTTAGTATAAGGGGAACTGATGAAGTTTATGTGATAATAAACATTGAAAAATCCTTAGGATTTTGGGTTAAAATATTTTGTTGTTTATAAGATTTGTAAAATTTTGTCAAAATATTCCCCTTTTAGCCCCCTAGGGGCAGAGCCCCTTCATTTGAACTCCCTTTATTCCCTTTCCATAGGGATACTTCCTACCAAGTTTGAATAAGATTGGTTCATTCATTTTTTAAAAAAAAAGTCGAAAATGTGAAAAGTTTACATTGCATGACGAAAGACAACTGACGGGATTTGCACGAGACCTTTGATCCAGATGGACTAAAAACAAATATCGAAATCAGGTGCTCGCTATTGAGTATGGACTAAAAACAAATATCAAAATCAGGTGCTCGCTATTGAGTAATCATTTCCTGCTTCACATGTCACCCGCTACGATGATTCCGTGTCATGTCGATAGATGGTAACCCATTCCAAAGTAAAAAGGAAACATGTGTTACCATAGGAATCTGACACTTATATCGTGACGAAAGAGTAAAGGAGAAAAACCATTGACAGGATAGGAATAGAAGCAGTTACAGAATTATGAAAGCAGTTAAGAGTTAGAATATTCTTCATTGTCACGAACGTTGCGTTGAGGGACGATTTTTATGTGTTTTATTGTAAGGAACACATGGAGATTATTTTATAAAAAAAAAAAAGTCATTTACTATAATTTAATTTTATCCTTAATTCTAGTTCATTTGGACCAAAGGTCCAGGGTGGACTCTTCTCATACAAATCCCGTCCGTCGTCCGTCCGTCTGTCGTCCGTCGTAAACTTTTCACATTTTCTACTTCTCCTAAACAACTGGACCAATTTTATCTAAACCTGGTAGGAAGTATCCCTACAGATAGGGGATCCAGATTTGTTCAAATAAAGGGCTCGGCCCCCATGGGGCGCCTGTAGCGGCCCAAAAGGGGGAACATTTGACAAAACTTCAAAAATCTTCTAATAAACTAAAAGGTCTAGAGCTTAATGTTTCGGTAAGTAGTAACTTTAAGGCATGAAGAACCAAGTTTGTTCAAGGCATGACCCTGGGGTCAAAAATAGGTTATGCGTTTCGGGGTCAAATTTCAATATTATAGCATATATTTTAAGTCTTCACATTTTTGACTTCTAGTCCAAAACAACTGGACCAATTTCATCCAAACTTGGTAGAAGGCATCCATAGGGTAAGGGGTATCATATTTGTTCAACTGAAGTGCTCGTCCCCAGGGGGTAAATTTGACGAAACATCAAAAATCTTCTTTTAATTAACTAGCAGGCCTAGAGCTTAATGTTTTGGTATGTAGCTACTTTAGGGCATGGAGAACCAAGTTTGTTCAAGGTGTGACCCTCGGGTCAAAAATAGGTTACGCATTGTGGGGTCAAATTCAACACTGAATACATAGCAAATATGTTAACTTTTCACATTTTTGACTTCTTTTCCTAAACAGCTAAACCAATTGTATCCAAACGTCGAAGAAGGCATCCCTAGGGTAAGGGGTATCAAATATGTCCAAATGATAGGGATTGGCCCACAGAGGACGCCAATTTAAGGGCCAAAGGGAAAATTTGAAAAAATTTCAAAAATTGTCTTATAAACTAGAAGGCCTAGAGCGTAATGATTTGGTATGTAGTAATTTTAGGGCATTGAAAACCAAGTTTGTCCAAGGGCTGACCCTGGGGTCAATAATACGTTATGGTGTCAAAAGCTTTAGCAAATATTTTAATTGTTTTATTCTTTTATATTTTTGACTTCTTTTCCAAGACACATTTCATCCAAAATTTTAAGAAGGCATCTTTAGGGGAAGGGGGTTCAGCTTTATTCAAATGATGGGGCTCAGTACCAAGGAAAGGTCACCTGGGGGCCCAAATGGTGAAAATTTGATAAAATAGAAGGCCTAGTGCTTGGGTATTGAGAACCAAGTTGTTTGTTCAAGGCTCGACCCGAGGGTCAAAAGTATACAAATGCCAATCCAGATGCACGCAAAGGCCCGATGGGCCTCTTGTTCAATATAAATTCATTGAGTGTATTCACAATACCAGCTAGTTAGTTGTATTTCGGAACTGTTTCAAATACTTGAAAAGTTAAAAGTCGGTTTTTTTCGTTAAATTAAACTATTAAACTCACTCTAATGTATTTAACAACGTTCCCTTTATAATATTCATTTTAATACATTAATATACTGTAAATTCTAGAATATTAAGATATACATTGATGTTTAACATTACTCATATTGAAGTATGTAACACCTTGTTAATAAATTTACAATGGCAAAGATAAAATTATACTGTTACCCCATTAGTGGAATAGTGTACAACTACGAACATCAACATTGATTGCATCTTACATGAGATACGTATATACGTATATAAAATTATATATATATACTGAACAAAAAAGAAACGCATAATTAAAATTATGCAATCAATAGCCTATGATATTTTGGAAAATTTGTACAACATTTTATATCAATATAAAGGGACCAGTCTACTGTTTACAAACTGTAGAAGAAAAGTCTGTGTGACGTAACTCGTGTCATCAGTAATAACTCAAAGGGGGATACCCGCGAAAAACAAAATGACACTTCAGTACCTGGTGTGGGCAACTTTTGCACGAATTCCTGTACGGATTCTCCTATGCATTGAATTCATGAGAACATTTATTCGCCTTAAGGGAATGTTTTTCCATTCTTATGTTAATGCTGCAATCAACTGGGCACGGTTAGCTAGGGGGGGGGTGACGTTTCCTAATACGCCTGTCCAGCTCATCTCACAGATGCTCAATAGGAGTCATATCGGAGCTATATAGGGGCCATTCCAGAGGCTGAACGTTGTTTGTCGTGAGATAATCACGACAGACTCTGGCAACATACGGTCGAGCATTGTCTTGCTGGAAAATTAGGTTATGATATCTGAGAAGTGGAAGGACATGTGGTTGGAGGATCTGGTCTCTGTTTGGAACAGCATTGAGGTTTTGATCCAGGACCACTAAGGGGGATTTTACTACATGGGAGATGCCTCCACAAACCATTACAGAAGCCCAACCGAATCTATCGCGTTCAAACACGCATGCGTCGGCGAAACGCTCACCGCATCTGCGATATACCCTTTTTCTTCCGTCTGAGCGATACAGACAGAATCAAGACTCGTTGTTGAACACCACACGCCTCCATCGACGCATGCTTAACCTATTGGGGTCATGTCTGCGCACCAGTCAAGACGCACTTGCCGCCTCCGTGGTGTCAGAGATTGACCGACATAAGGTCGGCGCGCAATGATTCTCTCGGCACGCAAGCGGTTCCTGGCAGTTTGAGGACTAATGGGTCTGCCATGAGTACCTAAGGTATGCGACGCAGTCTGTACAGCAGTCTTGAATCTGTTACGCAAGTGCGACAATCGAATCGTCCTGTCTTGCCGTGCGGTCGTTACACGCGGACGACCGCTCCTGGGACGATCGGAAACTAACCCAGTAGCACGGTAACGTGTACAGAGACGGTTAATTGTACACGGGCCAACACCAAACTGCCATGCGACTGCGGTTTGGCTATGACCATCCATCAACATCGCAATTGCTCTACCCCTCTGAATTTGCGTTAAGCGTGGCATCTCAGTCAATGGCGAAACCAAAATGCCAACGTGGAAAATGAATGTGGCTGAACTTAGAGTATCCGTTGAGATTATTTGTTTGAAAAACTCCGGCTTGGCTTGATCACGCCGCGTGATTTGGACTAAAGAAGCTCACAAAGTCACACAATGACATCGTCACGCTTGGCTGATTTTAGGGTAGATTGTTGAGAAGGGAGATCGTTTTTGATGTTATACCTGACCAAATATTTCATTTTTTGCTTACAGCTAATGTGCACTGCAGGGGGAACTTTTTGCGTTTTTTTTGTTGTTCAGTGGTATATCTTTTTTCTTCCATATCTCTATATCTCGTCCACTAGACAAGAAAATCTCACGAAAATAGGGGTACGATATAAATCTGTCTAAGGTACTGGTACCGAGATCGATTTCACGTGCTATAAAAAATGAAATAACGTCATCATATGGTATCGAGATCGATGTCACGCGCTATGTAACAATAATTTCCGTCACTGATGCTACGTCAGAAGCGCTTTTGCAGGAATGCCGAAGGGACAATTGATGCATGTTTATAGTTATTTTCGAAGTTAAATCGCTATAAGAGGACGAGAAAAAGAACCTCGTACCTTTTTCTGTTCAAGATAGAATTATCTCAGACGAGGGATAGTATGTATGTTAAATATCTCAAGACGAGGCGATAGCCGAGTTATGAGATAACATACATACCATCCCGAGAAACAGGTACGAGATTCTATTAATATCCATGCAGAACACCCATGAAGGATATCTGTCTTGCATCACGTGGATAGAGATTGTTCACCCTCGGTGGTTACAAACTGGAGTAAAACCCTCGGCAAGCTTCGGGAGCTACACCAATTTGTAACCCCTTGGGTGGAATATCCCTATCTTCTAAATATTCTTTTAATATTACATATCCTTCTGGCATCGCCTATAGCCAATGTTTGGTGCAGTATGGCTTTATTTCACTTACTTTTACATCATCATGAATGACTACTAACATCTCAGACACAAGTTGGATATTTTGTTCAATGTAGCATCGACTCGTTGTGTCTGATGCAATGTATCAGTTCATTTTCGGGTAGGATTCAATAAGATTGTATTGCTCCGCCCTTGGGAAAAATGACCGCTTCGGGTAAATAAATCTCCGAATCACCCTGCTTATAGGGCCATACATGTCTCTTATCCCTTAAATCACCATGGTAGCTAGATGTGGCCGGAGGTAGACTAGGAAGGTGACATGGTAGCTAGATGTGGCCGGAGGTAGACTAGGAAGGTGACATGGTAGCTAGATGTGGCCGGAGGTAGACTAGTAAGGTGACATGGTAGCTAGATGTGGCCGGAGGTAGAAAAAGAAGGTGACACGGTAGCTAAATGTGGCCGGAGGTAGACTAGTAAGGCGACATTGCAGCCAGATGTGGAGATAGACTAGTAAGGTGACATGGTAGCTAGATGTGGCCGGAGGTAGACTAGGAAGGTGACATGGAAGCTAGATGTGGAGGTAGACTAGGAAGGTGACATGGTAGCTAGGTCATATCGAGACTGCGTTTAGTTGTGACAGCGCACACTGATGGCGACTTCATACAACAGCCTCTATGAAATATCCAGCCGCAGACACATTGAAAAGATACCACATTCGGTGTTATTATCCTGCAATCGATCCAATTAATCCTTTTCCTTGGCGCTTAGCCGGGAGCAAGAATATTACCAAATTTGAACGTCTTATGTTAAGCGCGGCCGGGGATCGAATCCACACGTACCTAACACGATGCGAACGTTTTTACCGCTGAGTTACAGAGCTGATTTCTTAATATGTTTAAATGTAAACATACAAACCTTGTTTCATGTTTTCTGTTGGTCATTTCCGTGTGTTTGTGTTTTTTTACAGAATGTAACGTAACCCAGATCAGAGTTACCATATGTTTATAAAAACAATGTAATTACTTCGAGTTTCCATGGAAACGATGTTCTTTCTTCGTCTAATTAAATGTCTACTTCTCAGATTACTCTTGCGATATTTGATGATTATTCGACACTGTGATTGCTACAACACATGTGGACTGTTACATTAGTTTAATGGTCCCAATTGATTTTAGGCGGATTAGATCTACATCTCGTGTTTCATTCAGCGACGAGTTCCGTTACTTGGGAGATGTTTCCTGCAAATACATCGTGCTTTTTAATTAAGGGGAGCAACAAAAGTCTCACAATATGCACTTAGAAAATAATTGTCTGGTGCCACACACGGCAATCAAAAGTGCTGACGGGGAAAAATGTTTTAGTACAAAAAATGTAGAAATAACGAGCAATCGATATTTATTTTGTACCTTTTAATGTTTTGTTGTTATTATTCAGACTACTTGATATCATAGCCTGGAGTGTTCTTTATATTTTCCGTGTTATTTTCATTTGTTATTTCATTTCATTTTTATCATATATTGCTTAGAACAAGCGTTTCTCTATTAAATGCAATCTATCATTCTTCTTAAATGTGTTTTCAGTTGATAAAAATATATGTAGAAAGACCACAACTCAAGACACGAGAACAACATGCGTATTCGTTAACTCAACTAAAGCTTCAGGAGCATCTAAGGATTGAACATTACTAAGATCAGGTTCATGGAGTTATGAATAGAGTTGCTCTTAAGACAGATTGAATTAACTGTGCATTTGATTTATGGGTTTGTACACACGTCTATATTGAAATCCGATCGATCGACAGTAAATATATTGTTTGGTTATGCTCATTGAAGGGAACAGCCATTGACGTGTCGATGGGGGAAAATAGTCCGTCGTACGGAACTTGATAATTAAATTGTATTGCCCTTAACAAAGGTAATAAGAAGGAAAAAGATAGAAAAGGGCAAAATATTAATTTAATCAAGTTTTGATTTATTTTAGATCCCCGCGTTATATAATAAGTGAAATTAAGCAACTCAAATATTGATACGCCTTGGCCTTGTTGACATCACCTGATTTACTATAGTTCGCAAGGGAATGACTGTTGTATTACTTAGTAGCCTAATAAGTAATACACTACAGTATGCATTTCAATAAAACATTCATTTCCTTATGAACTATAGTAAATCACGTGATGTCAACAAGGCCCATGCGTATCAATATTTGTGTCATGGAGTCAAATTTGGGTGCAACTAGAAATATGAATCATTGCATTAAAACTGAAATTGTATGAACAGTGCTATGATAACACCAACCTGACCCTTTGACCTCGCGACCTTTAAAGCGGTACAAGAAAAACCTTTATGCTTGTAACACCCAGTGTTCACAATTTGACTTAAATCAAACTTTGTAAATAGAGTTATAGCACGAAAATCGAAATCGTATGAATAACCACTGTGGCACTGACAATTGTCTCCAACAGCAATCCGTTGCGAGATTTTCACTCAAATAACACTTTTCCATATATTGGTTGAAATCAAACTTAAAAAAACCAGGAAATATTGCACAAAACTGGAATTATACGAACAGTCACTATAACTTTGACCTTTGAACTTGGGACTCGTGAGACTCAAAAAGCAATTGTATGCGAAGTCATCAAACAAGTTACGCCTAGATGTTCTATTGCATGAAATCAAGCATTCGAAACGGGAGTTATTGCATGGGAACTAAAATTGTGTGGACAGTCATGACCTCTGACACCGTAATCGCAAAATCATCCCGAAGAACGGATTTTACACTTCAAGAGATTATCTATGTACAATGTGACTGAAAACAGGGGTCAGAAACAGGATTAATTGCACAGGAACTAAAATTGCATGACGATACAATATGACCTTCACCTTTGACCATTGACATCAAAATAAAATGCTATCTAAAACATGCCTCCAGTAAATATAATATAAGAGGAAAGGCTGTATGAGAAACCTTCGTCCCGCATTCCAGATAAATATCCTAAGCAGCCGTCATTAATGGATGCTATAGAGAAAATTAATTTAGAATAGACAAGACATCGGTAAATAAAATCTACAAAGCAGAAGAGGGGGTGGGGTTAAATATCACGAACGATGGTAGTGGTGGACAAAAACCACACCCCAACGATTATATAGGACGGCCCTACCAATTGTCTTTAAAATGTGCGCGCAGTCAAAATAGGAATTGTTTAAACGCAAAACCCTCACAAAACAAATTCTTTACAAAGGTAATACTTGTGTCTAGTTTAACTGAAATCAGGCTTCAGGTACATATAATTGCACAGGTACTTTATGTCTATGAACCATCACTTTGACCTCGAAACCAATCCCAAGCGTAGTATCGACACAAGTGATGCGTGTCCACAATTTGACTTAAATCAGGGTTCAGGTAAAGGAGTTATTACATGGAAACTGAAATTGTATTAATACCCACTGTAAACTTTTCTCACGACCCCGTTACCACCAAGCCAGTCCTAAGGTCATAAAGTCCTTCGCACTAGTAAAATCTAAGCAAATGGTCTCAAACCAGTTTTTAGGCCAGGAGTGATTGTACTGAAAGGAAAATATGAAATGATGAACGGAAGAAAGAATCCACTTCTATTACAATCTACAAACTAAACCAGGTATCTGAGTGAGTGTCTTTTCACACACGTGGAACTGTTACCGCCGTGATATTTCCGTGCCAAGTCATGTGTGATAGTTTGTTTGTTTCATTGGGGTTTTACGTCCCTTTTAACATCTAAGGTCATATCGAGACGGTTCCCATGTGTGATAGAATAACAAAACTATAACATAAAATAGCGGACTTTGTTCAGGATTTTATTTTAAAAATTAGAATCATGATGACGACCATAGCACGTTTATAAAACAGACCAATTGGTAGGGAATGTAAATCACCAAAGCTTTGATGTTAACAGCAATCTTCTAGTAACGAAGTCTCCGTGTCGAAAACGAGAAGATAAGTGAAGAAGATTAAATAAACAAATCAGATACAATGTATTTTCGTATTTCATTGAACACTTCACTGAGTTTAATGTATGATGCTTTAAAATTTATTTTAAATACATGCATGATGTAAAACATAAATGATTTACATAATTGAGTCTGTGTCGTCAGGGTTTTACATCACATTACCACATCACCCGTCACTTACAACATATAAAAACGGACCTTAACCATGAACAACAAAAGGAAAATAAAGATCCAGCCTTATAACTGTTCGTGTTACAAAGTCACACATGCCAACCCCCCCCCCCCCTACCATGATACAGGAGAACGTCAAACAGTATTATTGCATATCATTTATGTAAAACCCATTCTATTGGTCCATAACCGATCACATGGTATAACTATTCTGTGATGTACTTGCTACCAGTCCGTGTCGGATAAAAATTAGAGTGATCGCCCCTGCAACTATTGTCAATAAGATTATTCAATGCATAAAAAGTAATAGTTAAGTATCTGATGGTCAATATCAAAGTGTAAGGACTGTCAGCTGGATGGGGGCGGCCCAAACAAATGACATGACCCTCGCCTTTTGCTCGGGCAATATCAACGATTTGGGCCGCCCTCTCCATACACTTTGATATTGCCCTGTAAATACGTAACTATGACATACCTATTTATCAAGTACAAGGTCTGGTGAGAATATTGTTTACTAATGAATTCACGTAAATGTTCAAATTGTAACATTTAAGTATTTAACAAAGTGAACATTTAGTAGTTTATGAATGTATGACAATGTATCCATTGTAACCGGAATGTGTAGTAGTTATATGATAGGACCACGTATATCATCCATGTTGCAACTATTTGTTTCAAAAAAGAAAAGAAAAAGAAAAAAATTAATGTTGCAACTATTTGTTTCAAAAAAGAAAAAAAAGAAAAAAATTAATGTTGCAACTATTTGTTTCAAAAAAGAAAAGAAAAAGAAAAAAAATAATGTTGCAAATATTTTTCCATCACAAATTACATTTGTATATGGTTAGCATTTCGAAATGTTAAAACAGTTTGTCATATTGACATACTAGGTATTCCACAGCAAGTGACATAACATAATCTAGTAGAAAGTTTCACCATAAGATGTCACAGTCATTGACATTGTATCTATATACTTTACGTAGCTATGAAAAGTTTTAACAATTATAGAATCCTTACTTTACATCTTCGTGTAATTTTAAGAACACAAAAGTTGTGATTACATTTAAGATAACAATTAAATCTTCATACTTTATTGTATCCATTGAAAGTTGACACTTTGATATTCTATATAAATTCGAACAACCTAAAATAGTATTGTATATTGAATTATGATCGATCAAGAATCCCTGCGTTTTCCGTTTTTCCATAGACCGATCGACTGTTTACAGTAATATATCCGCTACGTATCTCATATCAACCCATATAAAAGTGCACTTTCTCTGTCAGAGCAATATTTAGAGATTTACGCAATGACAAATTGAATGATCGACTAATTTGTCAACCACAAATAAGACTTCACACAACAAACTAGTATGCTTTCTGATTAGCCTCAATAAATTTTTGTTTTCACTTGCACTACTAACCCTAATTTCTTGATTCATAAACTCTTTTTAAAAGTCTTAACTCAGAAAGGGTGACCTCTCAATCAGAGGGACTGACGACCAAGAAAAACGCCAATAAATATCAAATGTCACCCAAAACTATGGCAAGCCAACTTGATATCTATTTTTTGAAACTATAAGTGGCTTAATGCTTTGTTAGATATCTAAGTAGTGATTAGATATCCCATATACTTTAAAAGATAGCTTAACACAGAACAGATTTATTATTGACTCAAAGAGTTCAAATCTACTTTGATTGGCTAACCGAATTACAGATCCTTAATTTGATTAGTTATGGCATTCAGACGGTTCCATAACTCCGGACTGGTCTAATTATTTTTCCAAAAAGGGGCGAAATGCATAGTTTACTTGCTTATAGTTTAATTCGATATACACCAGATATCAATTAACTTGGATAAGATACGTCATCTCTGGTGTCGTGTTTTTGGTCAGTGTTCCGAATACAGACCAGAACTGACACAATCTTACTCTGAAATACAAATTCTGTCAAATATGTCGAAAATTATTTAATTTGCTAACGTGTTACGCGTCTTTGATCACTGTTTCTGATGCGGACAAAAACTGACACAATCTTACTTTGAAATACAAATTCTGTCAAATATTTCGAAAACTAATGAATATGTTTACGTTCTACATTGTCTTTCCTCCCTCAGGATTGATCACTTTCAGGATTAAACGTATCGGTCAACATCATCTACCGGGACTCTTGTTTGTCCAAGGCAGAAAACGATACATGTTAATACTAAATAAAAGACACTTTTGAATCGATAACAAAGTCCCTGTACACTTCTTATCATATTTATTTGGTATCACATAGAGTATATGAGAGTAGGTCTGCTGTTGTGACGTTCAAGCACGTGATCATGAATTTTTTTTATATTTTTACATTTTATGTCAATATTCCTACAAAAGTGCGCGGATACTGCGGCATATAATTAAGATCCATGTGATACATCAAACCAAGCCATTTCCAAAACTGATGCACTCACATTTTACTAGGAATTGCTTTGTTAAACAAGTTTAAACAATAAGGGAGACAGATTTACATAAATGCATGTTCACTTGCTTCCGAATCCCTATACGTTTGTATATTGTAAATTATTTATGCAAGTTGAAAAAAATAAAATACCGTTTAAACTAAACAAGTTTTCTATCCTAACTGTCTCACCTCAATCAACCAAGAACGGATTCAATATCCTTGATCTTTTCATATCATCCATATACAGTAATATTTGAACAATTATTCTGTAACTTAAGAATGAATAAACTTTAAAAGTTCAATAAGTTCTAATAATAAGTTACAATTATGAGGCCTGTCGGGCCGTAACGTCAATCTGGCTGGACTAGGACCATATGTTGTATTTGATTGTTTATCATGCTTTTGTCCCTTTCGCGCCCCTAGTGGAACCCCATGGTCCTAGCTATATTATATTTAAACATCTCTGTATCCCCCTCACAAAATGATGCACATTATCAAGTTTGGTTAAAATGTTGTCCATGATAATTTAAAAAAAAAGTCGTAACCGTATAAAGTTAAGTAGTTTGCTAGTGTTCGTTAAATTTTGACCCTCGTTAGTTAAATCTGCTGTTGACCACAGGTCACGCCTTGAAAAGGATGATTTTTAAAATTTTGTAACATGTTCCCCATTGGGGCCACCTATAGAGGCAGCACTCAATCATTTGAACAAATTTTGACCCCTTCCCCGAAAAATGCTTGGTTGAAATTGCTCCAGTGGCTTTAAATGAGTAGAACCGTAGTAGACCAGCCACGATTTTAAGACTAACGGATACATAGGGCATGCTTTGTTAATGGCCAAGTTGAACTGAAAGCGTACCCCTCCAAGAAAACACGTTAGTAGATGTCATTCTCGCATTTGGCCTTAAGTTCATGACTCGGCGATTTAGTTAAAAGTTGGATTTCATTCGATTTAAATTTGTTATATGTAATGTTGTGACAAGTAACTAGGTAGACATTTTGGATCATTTCCTGTTGAATGTGATATAAGCAGATTCGGTTTAACTATTGAAGGAGGACTGGAATGTGACGTGATTGTTAATTAATTGCTAGATGGACTATAGGCGTTGCTTTACGTCAGGGACTGTAATGAATGCAATTAAATGATCAAAGTTGTTAGTCGAGTTGCAATTTTCACTTTTCATTGAAAATTTATAATGTTTATAAGTAACTAAAAGAGTTTGAATATTTCAAATTTATTCTAAATCTTATAATCTTATATCTAAACAAAATGTTAAAAATGTATACATGCATAACAAAATGATAGTAGCAAGAGCTAAGTTGTTTACTTATAATTATAAACTGCACACTTGTTAATTGGGTAATTACACGTCGGTAAAAACATCAATTATATGTATATGTATAATTGTATATTTATGTTTCAGTTTATTTTGTTTATCAAAATTGTTATATGTAAAACTGTAAAACATTTTGTGTGTTTGTATTATTTAAGCAATCAACTGTATAAATGTTGCAAACCTACTGGTATAACTGCAGCATGTTTCACAGACAAAATGAATGTAGCGCGTTAGCGCTCCATGATAAGTTTGTCTGTGACACATGCTGCACTTATACCAGTATTTTTGCAACATCTATGCAGTTTATTACTTATATTTTCGTTTGTCTTTAAATAAAAAACAATAACAAAAAATTAACAGTTATTAAGGTGTTTAGAACGTTTAAAATTAATGTTTTCTGAGGGACTATTTTACGCGCATTCACATGTCTCGAGCGAGAACGCGGTGATTTGGCAGATGCTGCAGTTATGCTTTCATAACTGAAGTTGCTCATTGAAGGGATATTTAAGGCGAATGCCACACCAAATGAAAATGTATTGTTATATTGGAGCGAACTTTTATAAGTTGATTAACTTGTGTTCAATCCATTTTGTATTTGACATTATGTTTAAACTAAAATCTCGATAACTGCAATTGTGTATTAAAGATACATACACACCAACGAATAATAATTATTGCTTGGTTTTTAATTCATTTTCAAAATGGGTATTTTTATAAAGCATGTTAGTTAACTTTTCGTTAATTTAAACTAAAGTTCATGTATCTTCACAAAATTACCAAATTTCAAAAATAATTAAAATTCATAATTCGCCTCGAATTATAAAATGACTGACAGGCGTTGATTTCGGACAACACCCCCACATCTTCTTTACATAGGTATTGCTCAAGACGATACGATACGATAATGTTTATTTAAGTCTCATCATATATACATGAATAAATAAAATGCATACACAGTAACATTAAAATGTATACATGCCACTTAATCAGAGTTATAAGAGACTACAATACATATTTCTTACAACAACTTGAAAATTTTATAAAATGAACCATTAAATGGGCTCATTAAATATCTACTGATTAAAAGACCTCATAATTACAATTATAAAAAAAAGTTTTGTATTTATATATCACAGTTTCTTAAAACTTAGTAATAACGATATAAAAGTCCTCTCCTTCTCTTTAAAGCAAAACCTAGCAGATTTTGACATAATGTTTTCTTTTGATAAAAGCACAGACAGTTTATCACAGTTATCCATATTTAATAAATCTTAATACAGTTTCTATATAACTAAGACAGATATTGAGACCAATATGGTGTTAAGTGTTTCTTATATCGTGTAGAGTTCATTCACTGATATAGGTGTATAAGGATACGATGCTATCTGAGCTCGAGGAACAGTGGATTTTGTCATGGCTTATATGCGTGTGCATGAAGATAACGGGACTTTTAACGGGTATTGGTGCTATGTTTAACTATACCACTGTCCAGCTTATCTACGTCTGCATACTAATGAGAGATACTGGCCGATCAGGAGGCGGGTCTTCGTGAGTTCTTCAATATTTCGCTTGCTTGAACCCTGGTATCTAACTTATCAAAAGTAGTCATTTTATCACACATCATCTAATTATAGTGCTATTATAAATATTTCGTTTTATATAAGTAATTGCTTTCATAGTACCGGAGTGTGTATGCCATTTTAAAGTCGTGTAGTACACCCAGCTCAGATCCGGAATGATATGCCGAATAATATGGCAAGCCATCGTGGACAAAATAGAGGATTTTTTAATATTAATAATTCATTTATTAATATTATTAATTATTTTTTAATATTCATAAATCATTTATTAATATTAAAAAATGATTTATTAATATTAAATTTATAAAGTTTTTATAAATATTAATAAATGAATTATGAATATTAATAAATGAATTATAAATATTAATAAATCATTTATTAATATTAATAAGTCCTTGGCTCATTTATAAATATTAGAAAATCATTTTCTAATATTAAAAAATGAATTATTAATATTAAAAAATGATTTATTAATATTAAAAAATGAATTATT
>JAUMGZ010165776.1:0-15650 GCA_032359645.1 Pododesmus macrochisma
GAATTATTTAGATATCACCAGTGTCTATTTTTGAGAACACACACACACACACACACACACACACACACACACACACACACAGTGAACGTGCAAATGTAACAAGGTACTAATTAAAATTTAAAATACTGTACTATAAATTCAAATATACCGAAATTAAATTAAATGAAAAATCAAAACTGTAGACAAAATAGAAGGGAATTTGATTGATGGTGCAGTCAAACTAGAACTTTAAGTAAAAGCTTAACAGCTGCTTTAGACAGACCAGTCCTCATGATGATAATGCAAGCTAACATAATCAAACTATTGGCTAAGTGCCTGAATAAACGAATTAACAAAATGGGGATCGGAATGAAAAATCAACGATCATTTACAATTGTGTTTATAGGTTTGTAACCGTATATTCTTTGGTCATTAATGCATAAGTGGCTGGTGAGACGTTATTGGACTTGAAACTCAATAGTGTTTTCGCTTGTCTATCTTCGATTTTATATTGATCTATTGCCTATTACAGTTGGCAAGTTTGTATCTTTTACTCACATCTAGGGGTTTTTCAAAATAGACAAAATTTCACTTGTGTTCAAGAACATCATATAACTCGGAGACATTCCTTGTCGTGATAAGACAGACACTATACCAGAATAAGAAACACAGGTGTTACAAATACAAACTGACACGTACTTTAAATATATATTATACAAAAGCGCGTAACAACAATCATCTGTGTGAGAGAAATCATAGTTAATTATGGTTTGTAGATAAAACACTTACTTTTGGTATGCAGCATACTGTTGTCCATTCACAGTACATGTCGAGCACTGATCGCTTGTTTCGCATGCTCTGTTTGGTCGTTGTCTTGGACAATACCAGGTTCCGTCACAATTGCATGTGCAACGAAATTCCTTGCACCCATCCCTATATTGAAAGGCCGTCCTGCCTCTGTATCTTTGTCTTCCAATCGAACAATCGCGACATCCTTCAACGGACGGCGCCTGTCTTGTACCACCCCTTCTTTCTTCATATTCACGATAATAAGATTCGGCCGCTGAGCTTTGGTTTTGTCTTCGAATGTCGTTGTCAATAGTTTCTGTCTGTACATCGGGTCTATCACATACATTTTTTGGTCGTTGTCTTGGACACCGCCAAGAACCATCACAGTTGCACCTACATCTGAATTCTTTACACCCATCGGTATATTCAAACCGCGACCGGCCATGGTAACGCTGTGTTGCTATGGTGCATTCTCCACACCGGCGACTGCCAGATCCACGTGTTGCTCTACCTTGACGAATTTCAAACTGTGTGAAGTATCCGTCTTGCTGTGATGCAGTTGAAGTTCGTTCGCTTACGGAAGTGCTTGTCCAAGTTTCTAAATTTCTATTTGAACTGCTTTGCGATTGACCGTGGCTTTCGCATAGTTTTTGTGGCCGTTGGCTTGGACAAGTCCATGAACCATCACAGTTGCATGTACATCTGTAGCGCTTACAATCATCATCGAGATAAAATTCTGCTTGTGAAGTATATGTTCTTTTTTGTATGACGCAGTCTCCGCATCTACCTGTCCGTAGGTCAGCAGCAGACACAGTTGCATCACCACTACGCTCAAGATATTCAGTGTAATATTCAACAGTCGTTCTTCTGTCAGTTGAACTCGCCTCAACTCTCGTTTGTGTTGTCTCTTGAGATGAATCTGTTGCTACCGACGTATTTGATGTTTCACTTGAAGTTTGTCTGTTTTTTAATAATTGTCCTTGTGCATCACAGATATTCTCCGGACTACCCGTTTGACAAGAATAGCGACCATTGCAGTCGCACTCACATCGGTATCTATTACAATTCCTGTCTGCGAAAAATGTATCACCTCCATTGTATTGCTTTCCATCAACTGTGCACGTGGCGGTACATCTCCCACCGGAAGATGAATCATATCCTGTCCTTTGTTGTGACGACGACGATGCTTCTGATGATGAAACCGGCCTCCGTGAAGATTCTCGTCTTTCTGATGAAGTCGCTACATCAGGCGTTCTATGTTGAATTCTACTCCCTGAAGATGTTGTAGTATGAACTCTTCTCTCCTCCGTCTGAGAAGATGACCCACCATTTCTGGATCTATTGGGTCTTACGGAATCCCTATTCGAATTTACAGGTGATCTGTCTGTATTCACTGAAGTACTTGTTCGTCGTGACGTGTCAATGTTCCGCGTTTGTCCCCCTGAGTTACTCGTTCTTCGAGATGTAGAAGAATCTTGAGACGTTGTCCTTACAACATGTGTTGTTTCTCTAGAACTAGTTACCGATCCTCCAGGTTGTCCGACTGTTACTGATGTGAATCCGACGTTTCCGCCAGTTAATCGGACGTCCGTTCCAGCATTGAAAACTGACCCTCCATCTACACAGACATTAACACCAGTTCCTACACATTGCGTTTCCCCACTACAGAAACATTGACATTTGAATTCGTTGCAACCTTGTCGTTTTATAAACTTAGCATCCCCGTTTATGACATATCCACCAATACGACATGGGCGACAGTCGCTGGTTGAGGTTGTAGGCTCTTCATCCTCGCACGTGTATTCGGCAGTGGCGCGATCGCACGTGTGTTCTCCACTACATTGACATGTGCATTGTTGGCGCCAACATCCTTCCTGTGATACCATGCGTTCGTTTAAGCTGTAGTGTTTCCCGTTCACAACACATGGTCTACATTGTGGATATTCAGAGTTTAGGCCACACACATTAATTGGTTCTGAACAATATTGTTTGCCATCACAGCCACACCGGCACTGATAACGTAAACAACCTTGTTGGAGCGGATATTCCGTATTCGACGGATATTCTTGTTGATCTACAATACAATTTTGACAAGTTGAAGGCAGACGTCTTCTTGTATCATTGACAGGGGTCAGAGAATCACCACAGTTTGGAACGGTTCCACGTATACACACAGCCCTCCCATTACATTCACATAAACACGATAGACTTGTGCAACCTCTTCTAGATGAAAATTGTGTGTTTGTTGGATAAGGTCTTCCGTTTGCATAACATGGACGACACCGTGCACCTTCTGGCCTAGGACATTCAACGAAACGATCAGGTACACACTTGGCATTCCCATCACATTGACACGTGCACCTATAACTGATACAACCACGCGTGTACGAAAATTGTTCATCCGTTCGATATTGCTGGTTATTCACGAAACATTGAGTGCACCCATTCGCCGTAGACAAAACAGATGTTTGTCTGTTTGTTATCACTGAGCCGAGGCCTGTACTTACAACACGCTCCCTTCCTCCTGTGACCGTAGATCCAGTCCCTGATGTCACAACACGGGTCCTGCCTCCTGTAACAATAGTTCCTCTTACTGGTGGTACAAAACGTGTTCTTCCAGTTATTACGCTTGATCCCCCTCCTGAAATCACCGTGCGTGATCCCTCTCCAGTTGAACCTCGCCTTATTGTCGTAACACTTGTTCTTCCACCCGTCGGTACTCCACCGGTGGTTACTACAGACCCACTACCTCTTATAACTCCTGTTGTTTCGCGGCCAGTTACAATACCTGCAGTTCCTCTGTTCTCATTTCTTGTGCGTGTAGTTACGACGGTATTAGTACCCCTCCTGTTTGAACTTCCGGTATTAGATGCTTGAAGTACAACTCTGTTCCCGCTAACTCTATTTCTTGATGTACTTGTTGATGTGCTAGTTCTACCACCGTTATTGGTACTGCTGATCCTACCGGAATTACTGGTTCCTCCACCTCTCTGCACGGTGCGTCGTCTTTCCAAAACAGCAACAGATGTACCACAAGCAAAATTGCTACTCATAGTACAATCAGGAATTCCTCCGCACGTGCATGTACACTGATAAATAGAACAGCCATAGGTAAGAGAAAATGTTGAACGTTGTCGATGAGTTTCACCATTTAACAAACACGGTTGACATTGGCCGGCACGCAAACGTGTACTGACAGACGTTGACGTTGACGATGAGTAGCCGCCAGAAAATACACATTCATTTTCAATAGATGACGCATATCTGTACCCGCCATTGCAATAGCATCGTACATAATTCCTAGTGCACTGCGAGCGATATTCATACTGAGAGTTACCTGGAATTAGCATTCCGTCAATCATGCAGCTCTTACACCCAGATGACGGTATACTGCTGATAGATTGAATTTGAAACTGTTCGAATAAATCACTGGAACACGTTTCAGTAGCCCTACCAGAAGGACAATTCCATGACCCATCACAACTACAGTCGCAGTTATATTCAATACAGCCCAATCTGAATACAAACTGCGCGTTTGCTGGATGCCTATCCCCGCCAACAAGACAATCATTACACCCCCCAGTCACTTGTAGTTGTCTTCCGCATGTGTACGTTGGCGGCGTGGAAGAACACTGATAACCGCCTTGACAGTCACATTCACATTCAAACCTCCAACAATCTTGATCAATCTGAAATCTGGAATTGCCTTCTATCCTCTCGCCATTCACATCACAGTAGTAACAACCTGTTGTTACATTTTGTCTGCACGTATCAAGAGCTTGATTACCCGGGCAATCCCATGATCCATCACAATTACACGTGCACTGGTATCGGATGCATCCGTCCTGGTGGGAAAACTCGGAATTTCCATTAAAGCGTTCGCCATGCACGTTGCAGTAGTTACAACCAGTCGATGCGTTTCTGTTACACGTATCAACAGACCTTTCAGAAGGACAGTCCCAACTTCCATCGCAATTACAATCACAATTTAACTGATAACAATCCTTTTGAAGTTGGAATGGTTGATTACCTGGGTACTGATTGTTTTCGACATTGCATGTCAGACATTGGTCAGTGCATATCCATCTTGCATTTTCCTTTGGACACGTCCAAGAACCGTTACAGCTGCAAACGCAAGGATCCCATTCCCAACATTCTTCTTGATGAGTGAATGAAGTGTTGGCTCTCTGAGTTCTGCCATTCACATCACATTCGAGACACCTGTCGGTACATGTCCATCTACCACTCTCTTTAGGACATGACCATGACCCGTCACACATGCAATGACACGTGTCATACTCGATACAATCAACTTGTAAACTAAAGTCTGAGTTTCCTTCGTGTAGTCTCCCTGATACGTTACATTGTCTACAAACATTATCACAAACCCATCTAGCATTTTGAGCGGGACAATCCCAAGAACCGTCACAACTGCATTGACAATTAGTCCATTCTATGCAACTGTTACGGTGAGTAAATTCTGTATTAGGAGTGTACAGAGTTCCTTCAATATCACATGACCTACACCCAGAGTCATCGGTTCCTCCAATCACGGCACCGATACCAGATCTGCTCCTTCCTCTAGCACAAATATCGACGGCAAGCTGTTGTGGGCACATCCATTTACCTCTACACGAGCAAAAGCATTCTTCATATTGTATACAACTGTTAGTGTATTGAAAATAAGAATTACCGTTTATTTTCCTGCCGTCTACATAACAAGATATACAATCACCCGTCGTCTGATCCGAACCAGCCGATGTTCCGTAACCACGACTACCAGTCGATGATGATGACGACTGGCGCGATGAAGAGGACTGATGCGAACCGATTGACCTACTTCCGGACGAAGATCCTGATGAACTTGAGGAACTGGAAGAGTGTGACCCCGAGGAACTGGAAGATAACGATCCAGAAGATTGAGAAGTTGACGTTTGACTCGATCTTTCCAACGAAGACCCCTCTCCGGTTCTACTATTTGAATACGTGATAGAGTCTGAGCATCGATTAAATGAAGTCTTGCAAGACCATTCACCATTGCAGCTACAGAAACATCCAGTCATTTCCTCACAGCCTCGTCTATAGTCGAATGAAGAGTCTGAATCATAAACTACGCCCTTCACAGTGCAATCAATGCAGTTACCATTGCGACGTCTGGCATTGGTACCACATACGTCATAACCGCCAAAACATTTCCACTTCCCGTCACAAAAACAGCGACAATTGGAATACTGTGTGCATTCATTTCGCATAGTGAAATCTGTATTGCCCTCGTATGTGGAACCGCCTACTACGCAGGATGTGCAACCTGGAAGTATACAGTAAATAGGACACATGAACGCATTATGTGTTTTAAATCATTTGAAACAAAGGGAAAATTGATAACATTAATGAGAATTATAGTACTTGAAATATTTGTCCTGTTTAGAAAATGGCTTAGTCACTAGTGAGATATGGACAAACAAGGAAACGATTTTATACTCAAATGAATAGTTGTGTTTAAAAACAGAATTATCTACAGTATTTATATTCTGATTCTAGAATCTAAATTCTGTTTTACACCAGCAAATTCATGGTGACAGTAGTGAGTACCTTTATGTAATTTTTACATGTGACACTTTCATAAACTTATTAATCGTCATATGTCATTGGCATTGCAATCTGGATAAAAATATAAAAATGAGTCATCAGAGGTTAAAGGTCACTTAAACTCACCTGTTTGAGTTTCAGCATCAGAACAACCAACGCAAGTGCCATATCCTCTTCTGCTATCTGTAATAAATACGGGAAAAATAGATAGAAACAAGTCATGGAGACTTCTTAATAGCTTCATTATAGAATTTTACACTACACGATGCATTACAATTTATCAAACCGTCTAAACGTCAGATGACCACCAGTACATTTTGTAAGATAATATTTGAAATATAAATGAGGCCCGCATAATACATTGTATAATAACGTTGAGGATTAAGGTTTGATTAAGGTACACACACCTTTTTGATTGTTACGCTTCAATGAAAACTTAATAACCTTTCGAACAGTTGAATTTTGAAGTTGACATCTTTATAAAACACCATTTTAAGACGTTGAATTTTGAAGAAATTATTGGTATGATCTTTTTTAAAGGCTTGAACATATTTTTTATATTATATCTTTGTTGTAAAATATGAATTCAGTTCTCATTACAATTCTTATTGAAAATAATTGCAGTGTAACAGTGTAATTTTATATTTAAATCCAACAATACATTTGCGTACTTCGTTAAATTGTGCCTCAACAGTACGTTATCAAAGAATCGATTCAATGACTATAACCCCAAACAAGGTACCATACGATGACTTAAATGCATGCCTTGTGATAGTCGTTTCAACTGATAGAATTATAGTGAGGGGGTTAACACAATAAACTTGATCGACTCCTTTACATAGCAATATCCTTGACCTTCCTTACTTGTGAGTTTACATACCTGCAGCTGCGAAAGCAGCCGACTGGACCATAACTAGCATCAGCACCACACGTAACAACTGAAATATATATGTAAGCAATATTAATGTCGCGTGTTTTAATATGTTTTGTTGTTTAATCACGGTGTTTCAAATACCTGATTAAGGTCATTTTTTATTCTTTAAATAGAAATTTATGTTTCCAGTGACCTACTTTTTAATATACAATCTGAAACTTCTCAAACGTTAACCTGACATGACGTTTCACTACAGTTCCTAAGAAATGGGGTTAAACAACAATCTCATAAAAGCAAATAAAGCAGAAACGTATGTCACAGTCGCATGCCTTGTTCTAGAATCAATATATTTACTTTAAAAATACTAATCATCTTGTTGGTAACCTTAATTTCCTCAGAAATGTAGCAAAACACAACAACTTAAACAAGCATGGCCATTGAAGCAGAAATTTAGGCCAGAGTGACCTTCATTTTATTGCAATGTTTATTATTCATCGAACTGTAAACCAATACAAAGTTCCATGTATGTAGTATGTTTAAAAGTTCCTTGAACATGGCGTTAAATATCAAAATCTTTAGCAGTTTATTTAATTGTTAGACATTTTCAGATAACTGTTCATGTTATTATTTGTTAGTTGTGCGATGTATCACATTCTTTTGTCAAAACTATTCCTGTTATTTACCGCCGAGAATGCAAGAAACATGTCACATGGCACCCTCGTCCGGTGATAGACGTTTAATGGTTTGCATAGATGTTGTCATATTTGTCATCAGATTGTGACAGCCTCTATTTTGTCATCAGATTGTGACAGCCTCTAGGTTTTATTTCATACAATATATACGTCCCATATACACAGGTATTACTTTCTTTAAAGTGCACAGTAACAAGTATGATAAAGTCCTCTATGACACAGTACTGAGCAGTCAGATATGACACGCAATGTGTCATACTTTTTCAACAAGTATTCAGCTTCATATTAGCACATTTTAGATAAGAAGAAACAAATAAAATTCATGAGTTATGTACAGTGTTGGATACATTAACAAGGTACTAATTAAAAGTTAAATGCATACCAGACTATACTTTATACTCAATATATCATTTTAGTAAATGCACTCGGTAAGATGGTTATGGAAGATATTCTCTGCCTTATAATTATTTTTTTTTAGAAAAATCAAAATAAATACAAGTATGGATTTCTTTCTTAAATGTTATACAGTGACTCGTTCAAATAAAAAAATATCCATGACCAATATCACTTGATCTCATTTTATTGTCATTTTATTGTCATTAATTATAGCCATTGTTTATGCTAAAAGATACTCCCAGGAAATGTATTTAGGTGTAGCATTGTCCCACATAATCTTCACACTTAACAGAAACACTGTTTTCTGTTTGAGTCCATTGTATCGTATTCATGTTATAAATGAAAAGCATACCTTATTGTTAATAAAACAACGAATTTTCGATCAAGTTTAACAAAATTTAATTCAACAGATCCAAGAATCATCTAAATGCAGTTTGTATCAACATATTGTTGAGAATGTATCGTTGAAATTTTATTTATCCAAGCATATTCCTCTAAATTATATAAGATGTATTACAAAATTAAGATTATCAAGCTGTGATTTAGAAATAGAAAAAGGCCGCTATAAAAATATTGAAGAAATAACAGAATCTGCAAAACATGCTCATCTGATATTAAAGACGAACGTCACTTTATATTATATTGTCCGGTATACAGAGACTTGAGAACAAAATATATAAAACCTTACTATAGAAATAATCCGTCTGTCTTTAAACTTGTCCAACTATTAACGGTTAGAAATGTGAAAGAAATTACATAGTTTGGAACATATATATATCATGATCAAATTCTACGAAAAAGTATTATCAACACCTAATTCTTTAATTGTAGTACTGACTACCGAAAATGATTGTATCATATTAGCATTACTATAGATGATGTTTAATGCACTTACAATTATAACATATTTGTGTTCCTATAGATGATAATTGTTTATGTTTGCATTTGTACTTATGTAATGTTATATGATTTATTTATTTTGTGTATTATACGTGTATACTGATAAGCTTGTAGCTTAAAGTAATAAAGAATTGAATTACTAGAAAAGTGGTGTGTGTACATCCAATATTCCAGGCCCTAGCTGCAAATCAATCGTCGTCAAGAGAAGCTCAGGAGAAAAAATTAGAATAGACAAAAACGGTATGAGTGGAATCAACAGAACGAGAGACATTGACAATCAAACAATGACACAAAATACAAGCAAAAAGTAACTGATGTTAAGTGAAATGCTTTCTGCCACCTGATGTAAAAGTCAACAACAACACGCAAGCGGCTATAACAATACAATCTGCTACAGAACAGTTGGTAGAGCTAGAAACTAATTGTTTTCTCTTTGGAAGGAAATATTCCCTGACTGGTCAAATTCATTTTCCAAAGAATAAACCAATTTTCTACGAATCTTACCTTTGCCAGTGTCTAGCGAGAAAACAGTTCATCAATATGTTTGTTTGATTGTTTTGATTTGTTTGTTGTTGGTTTTTGTGTGTGCAAAATAAGAGTTCTTGAAAAAGTTACATACTATAAAAAGATGAACTGAAAACCTTAAGATAGTTTTTTCTACGAATCTTTGATCTAATACTGCAAATAGAGATCACAAAGATTAAAATAACGCAGCTTAGAAAATATTTGAAAAGGTGTACACACACACACACACACACACACACACACACACAAGAACGACTAACGTTAAAATTAAAAAAAAAAGAAATTATGTAAAGCACAACACGCCCCTCACTGGGATCATACGATATCGTGTATCGTCGACACACGTGGTAAGCATTGTTTTCATTATGTGTATGTATTATACACTTTGTTCATGTTGTTATCAGTTGCACCACATAATAAGTATGTTACTTATAAAGACAAAACGTTTAACATTACTGACATATTACAATCACAATAAACAAAGACGTCTGCAAGACAGGCCGGAAGTCATTGAGATCGTCTGCGCGTTTGGCATCGCTAACCCTCTATCATTTCCGGTTGTTAATAACTCTCTTGTACAAATAGTTATTTACTAGAATTTCTTAAGTTACCGTGGCTATTTCTTGTTAATCATACAAGAATGCATAACCTTAGACCAATGTCAGCTTAGACTTTACTATAATAAGCTTTGAAAACCGCATCCAAACGTCATTGTCAATATCCAACTTTTTAGACCGTAAATATCAATATTTGATCTTTGTTTATACTTATGTTCCTCTGTGGTTGTTGACCTCGAAAATCTCCCGATGTATTTTGTGTATTATCAAGTTGCATGCATGTTTGTGCTTTCCTCGGTTATTTGCCCCTCTGATTTAGATGCCTTTCATCTTTCTAGGTCAGTCTGGTTCAATGTCATTGACACATTCTAAACTTGAATATGTACCAAACATTTGAAAATGAGTATTGAATTAAATGCATTTTGAAATGTACAAATGACTCGCAGAATAAGAAAGAGTGGACAAGGCCAATTCCATAGTTTTGTTGTTGTTGAGGAGGGGTTGTTTTTGTCCTTAACATCAAGATCTTCTCTCCCTTGTCTACAAAGCCTTTTTTATTATTTTTTTTATTATTATTTATTTATCAACATCTGTTGTGGTCTTATGTATCTTAACATCTGTAACAACCTGTTGTGTCTTAACCTCTCTAACGACATTTATATCTTAACATCTCTAACGTTGTATCTTAATGTTTCTTACGACCTGTTGTATCTTAACCTCTATATCGACCTGTTGTATCTTTATGTGTCTTACGACCTGTTGTATCTTAACAACTATAACGACATGTTGTATCTTAACCTCTATATCGACCTGTTGTATCTTAACCTCTGTTACGGCCTGTTGTATCTTAACATTTCAACCCACCCGCTGTAACTTAACAACTATAACGACATGTTGTATCTTAACCTCTGTTACGGCCTGTTGTATCTTAACGTCTGTATCGACCTGTTGTATCTTAACATCTGTATCGACCTGTTATATCTTAACATCTGTATCGACCTATTGTATCTTAACATCTGTATCGACCTGTTATATCTTAACATCTGTATCGACCTGTTGTATCTTAACATCTGTATCAACCTGTTATATCTTAACATCTGTATCGACCTATTGTATCTTAACATCTGTATCGACCTATTGTATCCTAACATCTGTATCGACCTGTTGTATCTTAACATCTGTATCGACCTATTGTAACTTAACATCTGTATCGACCTGTTGTATCTTAGCATATGTATCGACCTGTTGTATATTAACATCTGCATTAACCTGTTGTATCTTAACATATGTATCGACCTGTTGTTTTTTTTAACATCTCTAACGACATGTTGTATCTTAACATCTGTATCAACATGTTGTATCTTAACATTTGTATCGACCTGTTGTATCTTAACCTCTGTAACGACCTGTTGTATCTTAACGTCTGTAACGAACTATTGTATCTTAACCTCTGTTACGACCTATTTATCTTAACCTCTATGACGACCTGTTGTATCTTAACACCTCTAATGACCTGTTGTATCTTAACCTCTATGACGACCTGTTGTATCTTAACACCTCTAATGACCTGTTGTATCTTTACCTCTGTAACGACCTGTTGTATCTTTACCTCTGTTACGACCTGTTGTATCTAACCACTGTTACGACATGTTGTATCTTTACCTCTGTAACGACCTGTTGTATCTTAACCTCTGTACCTAACCGTTGTAGCATAGCTAGTTTAAAGAGTGATCGGCACCCCTTGATCTACTAAGACTTGTTAAACCTCAAGTCAAGAATATTTGCAATGCGATATGTTCAACATAAAAAATATGACACATGATACATTTTGATAATGTAATTTTAGTCTTACCCGATACGTGTTATCCATTTTAAGGTTTCCTAGAGATATCCAATCATCTGAACTAGAGTACTACTCCCTGGTCAGTGTGCAGTCAACACTATGTCACGGATGAAGTAAATCACTAAGTCTTATTACAGCCCTTGTATTTGTGTGTTGCTGATGCGATAAACATACTACGGAGGCCGAGGAACAACATAAATAAAACACGATTGCACCATAAAGGGATTCCATCATGAGAACCGATCTGTAAGGTACTCTTGTTATTTTATTTGTGATTTTGTTCAATCCATTACTTTCCTCATGTTATTGATATGAACCATAGATATAAACAGAGTCAAAATGGTTTATGTTTAGTCGTTTTGTTGTAGTTGACAAAAGTTTGTTTCTACTTGAAGTTAAAGGTTATTTGATCAAATTATGACGGGATAGCCTAGTTTACCTATTGAGAATATTTAGTAGTTCGCGATGTTTAATTTCCTTGCATTTGTCCTGATTTTGGTAAAACTATTGTAATATTGGTTGCATTTAAAATTCTTTGCCGATATTTTCTTAACTTTTATATGTATACTATTAAAAAAAAGTTGGCCCTTTCTTAAAAATGCATTTGCTGTTCTTGATGGATTTTAGATGAATAATGATCACTGTTACACATAACTTGCACTGTGTTGTGTTGACTACATTATGATATCATAGTATCGTGTTTCTGTTCAAATCGATTAAGTCACCAAATACCATATGCATTGCTGTGTTGGTGCTCCATACAATTGATATTGTCCTAAATATTAAATCTAAAGACATTTAAGTATGCGGAGTTTTCTGTGGAAAATCCTATCAACAAAAACATATTTTGAAATTTGCCAAGAATTTAAGTGCCTAGCGAAATGTTGATTTTTTAAAATGGGGGAAAGTTTGTTGTATGGCAATATTAGTTAATCTTTGATTCGTTTTAAGCGTTCGAATCCTTTCTCTACTGAATATATAACCCAGTTGTGGTGTGCATCCGCGGGTGTTCCGTACGGTTCACCGTAATAAGGAGGGTAAATCTACACTGCATCTGATTATTGCTGTCTACGTGAGTCAGGGAGGAAGCATTGTGCGAACCAAGAACTCCTTCATTGTCAATTAAATCTTACATAAAATGTCGACTATTATCTACCTTGACATACACGTGCATGTGCGCGGACTGACGTGTTAACAAGTCTTCTGTTAATCGTGTTATCGCGAGGGTGATCAGGGCTTGATATATTAACCTCATAAGTAAACAAAATATTATTTTGGTGTATATAGAAGGTAAAGAATATATTGTATTCCATGTTTTTAGTATTAATGATAAACTCAAAAGACATGAAATGGACACACATACTTTCACGTGAGTATTGTACATGTTAGTTACTCCAGTAACTTACACATCTTAAACTCTCAAACCGAACACTCCATAACATACCGTGAACATGGAAACCAAATACTATCTGTGAATATTCATGTCCCGACAAATGCATCTTAAACTGTAATATGTCGTTAAAAAGTTCCAACAACACTATCTATAAGATATATGTAAAAATTAAAACCATTAATGTATGCAAGTAAAAAAAAAAGGAGAACGAATAAGCAATAAACAATGGGGATGGTGGCACAGATTTTTTATTTCAATATTTTCTCCGTTATGGGAAAATAGTTAAACTATAAAATACATATAGTGCAGGTCATGACAAATAAATCTAAAGAACCGTAGGATCGTAAACATGTTTACGTGGTACTCGTGTTACACCCACACACAGTTGCTGTACACGTGCCCTACACATACATCAGTGGTTACAACAACAAAAAAGTCCTTATCTTTTTTTTTTATCATGGAAGCTATCTGTAATATTATTAGTTATGCAGGTCATTAGCAGGTTATACGTCCCATGTTCCCTGTCAGAATCATATGTACCCTGAGCCGAGGGTACATATGATTCTGACAGGGAAGGCTCAGGGTACATATGATTCTGACATGCAACATCGGACCGTATACCCTGCCACACACCTGTATAAAGAATTTGTCATAATTTAAAATCATCATATCCCCGAAAGAGACTTATTTCAACAACTTTCAGTTACGTGAACTTTGAAAGCCATGAGAACTTTGAAAGAGTTATTACAATTTTCAGTTTCAATCATAATGTCACGAAAAACAAATTACATTTTGTTAAAGTTTCGTATTTTATTTTTAAAATTAAATTACGGTACCGTTTTGTAATGGGAAATACCTCCCCTATCGCGCAAAATAGCGCGTTTTATGTCCCCTGTCAAGATTACGAACATAGCTGTATGTAGTCTGGCAAGCGAACCAATCAGAATTCGACATTCATCTTTGCAGTATGACAAACATTGTTCATCAATGAACGTAAACTTAGGATGCTCGTGTGTTACATATATCACAGAGCTAAATACAGATCTGTGCATATATGAATGCTAATAAAATTCGGTATGTGTATATAGCCGTATGAACTCTAACAGATTGTGAATACTGGTTCATCGGTTATTGAAACAAACAACATATCCTATGTACCTGTTCTTTTCCCCCCAAGACTGCCTGATACAACTGAAACAATGAACTTACTCGTGCAATCAATGATGCAAATTATCTTTCTTTTTATTGTTTTTTTTTACCGTATTTTATCTATTGGAACAACATTTACAATGTAAAAATGAAGTTTTCTTTATGAATTTCAAAAAAGCTCGCAGAGTACCCGTAATCCAATTAATTTTTAAAACAAAAGGCCCATCGGGCCTTAACGTACATCTGGATTGGCATTTGTATACTTTTGACCCTAGGGTCACGGCTTGATCAGACTTGCTTCTCTATGCCTTAAAGTTACTACAAACCAAAGCATTAAGCACTAGGCCTTCTAGTTTTTTCGAATATTTTTGAAATTTTGTCAAATTTCCCCCCTTTCGGCCCCCAAAGTGGCTCCCCTGGGGCCCAAGCCCCTTCATTTGAACAAATCTCATTTTCCCTTCCCCCAGACTTTTATCAAGTTTGGATGAAATTGGTCCAACAATAAAAGTCAAAAATGTGAATAGTTAACTATTTGCTATAGTGTTGAACTTTGACCCCAAAACGTGAAACCTATTTTTAACCCCAGGGTCAAGCCTTGAACAAATTTGGTTCTCCGTGCCTTAATATTACTACATAGACCTTCTAGTTTATTAGAAGAAGATTTTTTGAAATTTTGTCAAAATTTCCCCCTTTTGGCACCCAAGGTGGCGCCCCCTGAGGCACAAGCCGCTTAATTTGAACAAATCTCTTTTTTCCCTTCCCCAAGGATTTTTTTTTTTATTTTTTATTTTTTTATTTTTTTTTACAATTTATACATACAGATACAAAACACAAAAACCCACACAAGACCATTAAGATAAACACAGTACAAGTCTCCCTTCCCCCAAGGATGACTTCTGCCAAGTTTGGATGAAATTAGTCCAGTAGTTTTGGACAAGAAGTCAAAAATGTGAATAGTTAACAT
>JAUMGZ010165787.1:0-15649 GCA_032359645.1 Pododesmus macrochisma
TGTTAAAGCAAAAAAACCCGACATCGAGAACTTTCCATCCACCGCTTCAAACACATTTATTGAAACGAAGTTAAAGAAAATATTAACAGTTAATGGTTGAGCGTAATCCTCTCCTGGTCTAACATATCGCTGGTAATTATTCATTAAATCTGTGAACAGCTTACTGGACGATCTAGCAGAGTGTCCTTAAGTTGTTGTGATGAAATAAATAAACACGAAAAGAACTTTTCCTGACTCGATCATGTTGTTCATTGGACGTTTGTTGTACGTTACTTTGATAGTGAAATAGACAATAATGTGCTGAAATGTACGTTAAATTTTAAACAGATCAAACGATTATATGTGATTAACGTAATCTTCCAAAGTATTTCTAATTTTAATGTATGTGTTACAATGTAATCCTTTCGAAAGATTAACTCAAATAATTCCTCCTATCAAATATGTCGCTTGCACTGATTAGCGTCATCGCGCGTGGAAGATTTTTAAGGGATTCCTACAACATGTCATGAAATTCGTTCGATGTCAGATCGAAGTTTACGTTTGCTTAAGTATTAGATATCGCGGTACGATCAATCCAAGTGTCTCTTATCAAATGTGTCGTTTGAACTGATGTCGGCGTTCAGCTATGCTTATAAGTAATTAATACAACCGACAAATAGACTTAATGTAATGAACATTCAATCGATGTCTGATTGAAGTTAACGTTTGGTGAAAAGTATTTGGTTGGCGGTACAATCAATTCAATTGTTGACTTCCATGAATCATCATATTTGTCATCACATTTAACTTAATTATTCGAATATGAGATGACTGTTCAAAATCAATATCCGATAATTAATAATGTGTATTATTTATCTTATAACGTTTTGTTAACAATGGTAAAGCAAAATGTTAGCATTAAAGAATTTACTAAGTAACAATAGACATAGTTATACTGTAATGAAAAGCGAACTACATTTGAACAGATATATTGACATAATCTAGTAGTTATTATTACGCATATAGTATGACGTTGGTATCATTATGCAAATCAGATATTACTACATTAGCATACCAAAATAAACATTGACATATCAAACCTATGTCCATTGATGACTATAGGAGCACATTCATGAAGATAAGCATTGATTTGAATAACCTATGTATGCGTATTTCCTTTACTTGGGTTTAATTGACAAAAGTATGTCATATTATCGTATGTTTGGAGCGACCTGCTTAAAGTTAAAATTAGTCCTTTAATTCCGTAAGTGGTGTTTTTTTTGGAGTCAGTGTTGTAACTGATAAGTTGTCTGTACTGAATATTTAAACTTAATTGTCTTTTATATGATTATGATGATTGATAAATACAAGCTTGCAAACATTGAGCGGGTCAACAATAAATATATGTATGATATAGACTTAAAACCTAAACTGATTTAAGTGAAAAGTATCACCTCATTAAGTATGACCTACTTGAAGAAAAAAGTTAATACGAAAACCAAGACGTTATTCAAAAGCCGTAAGTCCATAGACATCGGCAAACAAAAGGAAAACGTGGGACACAAACAAAAAAAGAACCAAATATACATTTATTAGCTTAAATCGGAAGCATCACAAACTTCTATTAAAAAACTAGAAGCGGAACCAGGTGCTAGCGATATGGTAAGCGTTTCCTGCAACACGTATCTTTTTAAGATCTAGTTTATTGAAATATGGCTGCATTTTTCTAAAATCCATTAAGGATGTATACGTGTGAGGGTTTGACAGGACGTAAGGTATGATCTGCTTTAAAACACATTATGTAATAGCTAGACAAGTAGACTGTATTGATTTACTAATAATATCAAAAGAGTAAACTTTTGCAAGAAAAAGTTCAAAAGAACATATGCCGCATCAAGTTATAGCAGAGGGACTACATTTTGTTCAGGCGAACATTGACGCTGTGATGCTTTTGTTTGTATTAAGGGTTTATTGTCCTATCAACAGCTAAGGACATTTACGTACGTGCCAGTTTAACTGGTGGAGGAAACCGGGTACCCGGAGTAAACCACCGACCTACGGCAAGTCAATGGCAACTTTTTACACTAGCACGCCCCGGACGGGAATCGAACTAGGAGGTGAAAGGCTCTTATGAATACAAGTCGGCGACTTTAACCACTAGGCCACCGCGGCCCTAGACGTTGTGATGCAGTTTTGACGTTCATAAAATGAGATGTTTTGCGTTGCTAGGGTAATTTAAAGTTAATAACTTCTGAACAAATGGTTGGATCTTAATGAAATTTCGTAAGAATAATCCCCTAATTACATAGATTTTAATTTCCTGTGGAATGTATTCGTTTAATGTTTTTTAAGGTTGAAGGGGACATAAAGGAGAAGTACGCCTAACGTGAATCTTTGTTCAAAATTGTGAACAAAATTAGTTCTGCAACCCATCATTTTTGTTTGTTAATTGTGTTCGTTTTTAAAGTCTCTGTCTGGGTGACAAATTTGGAAAAAAGTTTTATTTTGTCACAAATTCTACAAGTCGATATATAAGAAAACTGTTGGCAAACTTTTTTGGTATCTAAGGAATTCTATCGCATTAATAGTCTGCAGAAATAGAAAAAAATACAAAATTTCTAACTTGATCTGAATTTTATATTTTATCAATATTGACTTAAAATAAAAACTTTCTTTCTGGTATGCATAATAAGAGAGGTGAACACATAGTTGGTTCTTTGTCAAGAAATTCGGGAAAATTCTGATTTCAGCTATTTTCAAACGCACTACTTTAGAGTAGCTCTAGAAGAAAAAGAAGAGCGGCAACATATAATTTTTTTTATGTAAATGTCTTTGCAGGACCTCGTCTTTCCAAAAATCAACAAAAGAAAAATGTTTGATTTTATAAAATATTCGGTTCTCACACTAATACATCCTTAATTATCATAGAAACGTTTTCACTGAACATGTGATTACTTCAAAGGATATACATGTATCGGCAATGAATAAAGTAAAATATCCGTGTCTATGGATACATTTATGCATGCAATATAAATATTGAGTTTCTTTCCTGTATTTTACACCTTATCGTGGCAGGGAGGTTTGAGGGTATCTATGACCTGGATAGCTATAGTGTCGGGATCTTATGTTCCTGGTAGAGTCACTCAAGTCAGAACAATTAAAGGGAAGAGGCTAGACAAAGACCGCTACATTCCTTTGGAGGGGACGCTTAGCTAGCAGGCGTAAGTAGAAGAATTTTTAACCCCTGATACACATCCCGATGTTAAGTTCGATAGAAGAGTGGGCGTAGACGCCGCTACATGGGTTCTTAGCTCCTAAAGACGTGCTGATACTTGTCTAGCCTCTACCCTTCAACCTGTCTCACTAGGGTGATCCTACCAGAAACACAAGTTCCCGCCAGCATAGCTCTCCAGGTCATCGAAACACTCAAATCTCCCTGCCACGATAAACTGCCAAGCACAGGAAAGTCACTACGAAGAACGAACTGATCTTTGTTTGCCTCTACCTTTTAACTTGGGTGACCCTACGTCAGACAGGTTTAAAGGTAAAGAACAGGTTTTTTTTAACCCCTAGCACGATAAAGATCTTCATGTAAAGTTCGATATTAGAGTAGGCGGAAACAGCGTTGCATGGGTTAATCTTTTTTCTGAACTATCCCCATTGCGTTTTTTCCCCGTTCCTGTCGCCGCTTTCTTCCTGTCCTATCGTTTGCTTTTTTCTTATTAGGTCTTTTGTCACGCTTATTTAATAATTGTTTTGTTTCATTGATGTTTAACGTCCTTTCAACTCATGTCTAGGTCATATCGAGACGGTGTCTGCTTGTAAGTATGCGCACTTATGGCATCTTTATAGTGCATCTCACTGAAAAATCACGCCGCAGACACATTAACATGACACTTCACACGGTCTAAATATCCTGACATCGAGCCAATCAGTCCTCATTCTACCATTAATACTGAGCACCTAGAAGAGAGCGAGAAGATTACATAATTTTAACGTCTTAGGTTTGAAGCGGCCAGGAATCGAACCCGTGCCTAATGGATCACGAGGCGAATGCTCTACCTCTGAGTCACCGCGCTGGTTGATTAAATAATGACGTGCTATGCAAATAGTATTGTCAAATTAGCGGCTTATGTTGTAATTGCTCATTATAAGTTAGAAACGTCAATAAAATATTTTGACCTGTCATTGGAATATATTTTATGTTGCCGATTCATACAAAGTGATGATGGCTTTGTTTTAACAGCTCACTTTGTTTTTCCATTGTTGAACTCATTTCACAAAATAATCATTATATGTAAGAGTAAACATATCCATAAGGTAATTGTATAGCGTTATACTGAAGAGTAAAATTAAATGTCGTTATTCTAATTTGAACATATATCAATATCTTTCATTTAAATAGGCACATTATGAAATATGTACTTGTAACGAATAATAGTGAAAAGTCACTTCAAACATTAGGTGACTTTTTACCAATTAAATAAGCATCCTATTATGATTAATTTTTCAGACACTTGGCGAGTTAAAGGCATAAAAACAACCTAGCAAATAGTTGATTTATTGTAACAAAACTCGGATTAGCCATTGGTCGTTTTATTATTCTCAGTTCGTTAAACAAAAACTATTTTAACTGTAACCCAAAATGAAGGTAATGTGTAATTGAAATGTACAGTTTTGGAGAATATTACAGCTTTAAAGGTAAATTAATAGAGCCTGCTCCCTTTGTGAGCTGCCACCATGAGTCAATACAACACCGGTTAAATACTGCACAACTGACATCTTTTGCCTTCTTCCATGGAGTCCTACAGCTGCAGTAACCATGATGTGCCTGAATGCTTTTGTTAAAATAATGGCAGGACTATCTCCAACTATAGAAGATATCACAGAAAGTAATACAGGACATTGTGTTTGAAGCTCATGGTGTAAATGTTTCCAGCTGAATTAAAAAAGACGTTGTAGTTCTTCCTTTGAATAATCGAAGAGGTACCTCGCTTGCATAGTCTTTCACATTCATCTTTAACTAAATTGGCTGTTCCGTTTACAACCCCAATGGAATTTGACTTACACAACTGGTCAATGATAAACAAAATTCCATATTACTCCTACGTCATATTGCTCTGCACACTTTTTTGTGTGCTTCAATCTTAACAAAAGTTGTTGTTTTCTTTCCAATTGGGTAAAACAGCTGCCATCTAACAATAGAAACAAGAAATTATTACATAATTGCCAAGAAATGGGCAAATTATGCGTACATATTATGGTATATGTACCTTGTAGTATGTCTATGACATCATGATTGCGTTGACAATTTTAATTATTTTCCGTTGTAGATACATACACAGGAGCGGTGGTTAGGAGGTAGATCGTTTACTTTGTGCTGGTAGGCTGGTGTCAGAATCCTAGGTAGGGTAAAAAAAATAAGACGTTAAATGTAGGTAAACTTTTCGCTTCCTGCTCAGCACATTTCTGGATAGGAAAAAGACTAAGGTTGGCTCGGTGTCAGGATAATGTGACCGAGAGACGTATCATATCAGTGTGTCTGCGGTATGATATTTAAGTAAGACATCACTTTAAAGTTGTCAAAAGTGCACACTGTTATAAGGAGAAACCGTCTCGATATGACCTATACATGAGTTGAAGGGACGTTGAACAATAAACAAACAGACATTATAGATACACGTACAATAATACATCTAAGATGGCGGTCCGGTGTATAAGAATGTTTGACCCCTGGCACGATAAAGATCCCCAAGTAAAGTTCGATAGAAGAGTAGACGGAAACGCCGTTACATGGGTTTACTATCCTAATTGCTTTGTTTTCCTGTTCCTGTCGCCGTTTTTTCCTGTCCTATCGTTGGGGTTTTCATCTTTTATCATGATATTGGTGAAAGTGAAGTGACGTTCAGCCCTAATTAAACAAACAAACTATGTAACAAACATAACTGGCCAGATTATATACAGTGTTGGTCAGGTTGCAGCATGCATGTTAAATGAAGGTCTGTAATTCAGGACTTTAACAATTAACAAATGAACTGCTTACCAATCAACTGCATAACACGAAGAGACAAAAACCCTAAAACATGCAAATTCTATATAATAGGAGTCAGAAAACAACTTTCAAAGCTCAAAGTTTCTTGATTTCTGAAAAATAACGACGTCAATTATATAAATTTGAATCTGGAATACTAAGAATGATGATGTCACTACTTTTCATAGAGTGAATAATATGTTTGTATAGATGGTTTTCCACGTTTTCCACGTTTTCCATTTGTTTGCCCATATCCATGGTATTTGGTTTTTCGTGTTTACTACTCCACCTTCTTATACGTACATGTATTTGCTTACAGCAGTTCTAAGTATGCTTTTTAATCACTGGTATGATTAATTCAGTGTATGGTATCCACGATAAGTTTTAATTGTCTGTCAACTAGCTGCGTTAAACTAACTTTATCAAACAGTGACAGAAATCATTTATCACAACATGCAAGGCAATACTTGAATTTATCCTGACCACTGAAGAAAATAATATTTTGTTTTTGCATTCTGACAAAGAACGCTTGAACAGGCTTTGAAAAGGCATTTTCAACTGTTGCACCATATATTAGCTCTCAATATGTATATGTGTTATACAGAAATTCAATCAGGGTACGCATGAACTTCAAAAAGTGCAACAAAACGTACGAATCTTAACTTTCCATTCAGTATAGTCCAAAACCTTAGTCTGTAGGTTTGTACTATGTCTGTTACTTTCAACCGTCTGGAAGACATAAACCACTGATTATGCTGCACTATTTAAAATTTCTATTCAGTTGGTTTTTTACATATGTATACTTGTAACCATACTAGACTGGTTCCCTCCTCAGATACCTCCCCTAAGTATGCTACACAGAGACCGGTAGCGAGTAGCCATCTTGGGTAGGTTTTCCCACCATTGCGTTTTATGCGCATATAGTTTGCGCATTGTTTAAACAGATGCGTTGTACATATAGTATATTGTGATGACGTCATAGAAGATGGTTTATTGTTTTTCTTCAACAAACGAATTTGGTCGATGAGATTGAAAATGTAAGTTAATTGATCTTTGGATGCTTCATTTTGCCAATTTCATTTTGCTTGACAGTTAACAGTGTATATCATCTGCTAGTTCCATGTTTGTTTTGATCTGACAGGAATCCCTAATTCTATTAATAAGTATGACGACAACGGATGTTAAAAACAAACCAATCAAAAATCAAACATGGTTGCTAGCTACAGGTCCTTTGTGAAGGTAGCGCAGCCCTGGCGGAGAGAAGTAATTAAGGGAGGGAGCCAGTCTATAGCCATACAGATTTGAAACAAGCTAGCTATGGGTAGCTTTTTTAAGAACCAGACCAGGATGTATCCTTGGCTTGTCCTCTTTCTTTCAAATGAAAATGATGCACAGGTTATTCAAAGTTAAAAGATCAAAAACATCCTGTGTTTATTTGCTTCAAGAACTTATGGTGGCATATGCTTCTTTTTTACAGTGAAAGGGGTTGTCTTACACCGGAATGACACGGAAGCATCGCGGCTGATGACACATGTGTAGCAGGAAACGTTTGCCATATCGCCAGCTCCTGATTTCGCTTCTAGTTGTTAAGTTCATATTGTTTCCTATTTTAGTTAATAAATGTACATTTGGTTATTTTTTCTGTGTGTGTCCCACGTTTACTTTTTGTTTGCCCATGGAATTAGGGCTTTTGAAATTCGTCTTGATTTTTCGTATTTAGTACTTTCGCATACATACGTGTGTCGAAAACTGTATTGTTATATCAACGACATCCTTTAATAGCTGTTCACTTAAAACCAACGAGCAACCCGTGTTGCGATTTAAAAGTGAATTTGTGTCAAAAATGTATGCTGCCTTGATGCGACTACAAAGTGCATGAACTTCTGCTATGTTTGAAAAAGTTCTCGTCTTATAAAAAATTGTTTTAAGTTTTTCCGCCTGATGTTAAGTCAGAATTCATGTACGACATGAAGAATGTATGCTAGACAGAGATCGACACAGGCCGTCTTAATATTGAGAAATCGACACAGGCCGTCTTAATATTGAGAGATCGACACAGGCCGTCTTTATATTGAGGTATGCATTCAATTGTCCACCAGGAGCATAACATCCGGCCAGCATTATTATAACGTTCGAGTTAACCGAGACACTTAAACTTCACTTCCATAGAAGGTGTCAAGATCAGCTTTTGATATAAAGTAATTACGAAAAAACAAGATAACAATTACGTCAGCCATTTGTTGTCCTTCCCTCTGACACGTTTCTGAATGAGTGTGTGCTCTCCAACGGTCCCCATTTTATCTTCAACTCACGTATATGAAAGATTCTTTTAAAATATATATACATATGCAATAATTGTTAAAAATAAAACAATTGAACTTTTTAATCATTGTTATGCATCATTGAGTCCAAACTGCCACAGTTTTGCCCACTGAATTCATACTTCAACAACCCCCTGAACTTGGAGGGGGCTTCCCAAACGTCATGATCACACCTAATATATGACACAACGCGAAGTACCAACCTAAGCATAATGTGAGGCGGTGGAACCCATCCCTGTTTCATTACAATAATTTAATAGAGTGATATGTACTGAATAGAAGTTCGTGATGTTTCCTTTTACAGTTAATTATTGCATGTTGGTTTTTTTTTTATGATTGCGTCCCATGTTTTTTCGTTTATATGCCCATCTCCACGAACTTAAGGCTTTTGAATATCGTCTTGTTTTAGTATTTTTTTTTTTTCGAGAATAAGCATTGTATGTCAAATACTTTATTTAAATATTTAATCAAATATAACGATTTTAAGGTGTATTTCACTTTATATTCTACTGTAAGTTTGGGAAGATATGACAGCTAAATAGCAAGAACTCATTTATTATTTTATTTAATTAGGGCTAAACGTCACTTTTCAGAATATTTCACCGATATCGTGACAAAGACCAACAGGAGAAAAACCAAAAGAGAGGACAGGAAGAGAAGCGGCGACAGGAACGGGAAATGAAAGTATTAGAGATAGTTCAGAACGAAGGATGAACACATGCAACGGCGTTTCCGCCTACGCTTATATATAGAACTTTGCATGAGGATCTTTATCGTGCCAGGGGTTAAAAATCCCTGTGCACGGGACCGCCAGCTTAGTGCCCCTCCGAAGGTAGTGCAGATCTTTGTCTGGTCTCTACCCTTCAACCTGTCCGACTTGGATGACCCTACCAGGTCATTGAGAGGTGCAAACTTCCCTACCGCGATAAGGTGTCTAACACAGGGAAGAGCAAGAACTAAGGAACAAGCCTAACCCCAACAAACATAACATTTGCAATTTTCAAATTGTTATTGCCAATCTTTATTTTCCTTTGAAATCGAATAGTAAATATACTCAACAAAAAAAGAAGAAATGTAACTATGTCTTCCTGTGAAAACAAACGCTGTAATCTATTGTTTAAGAGAAAACAAAAATGTAATCTTAAACATGCCTCCAATAAATATGATAATTATAAGAGGTAATAGCCAATATTCGTGTGTGAGGCATCCCCGTCCTGAATTCCAGATCTTGCTTCGAATCACTGTCATTAATGGACGTTATAGAGAAAATGAATTTAAAATAGACGAGACTTCGATAGATCAAAGATACAGAGCCAAAGCGGAAGGGGGATCACGATGGTTATGATGTACAAAAACCACACCCCAACAATAATACAAAATTGTCTTGCCAAAACTTTTAATGTGCGCGTAGTCAAAATAGGAAATTTTAACGTATTCCTCTGGACACGTGTTTCGGACAAACCAGCCCTCGTCAGCAAAGGTGACGTTATAATTTATATAGAATTAAATATAATCAAAGACAGACAGACGGACTGCCTTACTTACAATAAAGAGTCAAAATATCCATCAAACACAACATTTAGAATACAGGTGAGTCAGTGTTTCAAAACAAAATCGCCAAGTTGTGCAACGTTTTGGTTGCTCTGTGATTACAATACATCGTCTGTGGCACCGTTTTATCCAGACATGGTCGACATCTGACCGTCTCATGTATGACAGACTACGCGTCAACCACCCTTAGGGATGACCGTCATGTACGGCTACACCATCTACGAGACAGGATTCATTCAGCTACGTTCACTACAAGAACGTTGTTTCTTGGTCGCCGTATTAGTGAAAAATCCTACGCAATCGTTTAAAATCCAGTTGTTTGGGCGTGCGACGGTCCACTAAGGGTTTAATTTTGACGCAACGCTATCGAGCTAATTGCCTTAATTGGGCTTGGAAATACCGCCTATGGCTGTTCAGACAATGGGATCCCGTTATATTCTCAGATGAGTATCGCTTTTGTTTGACCCATGGTGATGGGAGACACAGAATGTGACGACGTTTAGGGGATCTTTTCATGGACTGTTGGCATTTTGATTGCGGTAAAGTCATGGTTTAGGTTGGTATTGGCGCTGGTTATCTCACAAAGCTAAGTTATTATCAATGAAAATTTGACTGGGGCCCGTCATCGAGATGAAGTATTGAGATCTGTCGTTTTCCCGTTGTTGTAGCTTCATGGAGCGGACACCTTTTTCATTCAGTATTATCGCAACAAAGCCAAGGATCAACGGAGAAAATAAAGCTAGTTATAGAAAAGGAAGAGAGGTGGAAACAGGAAAGCAAAGCAATACGGATAGTACAGATAGAAGGATGAACCCATGAAAAGGTTTTCGCGTCCCCTCATTTACATTTCAATCTTTCTCGTCGTGACGGATGACTGCAAAGGATATGGAAATGAACGGACGTTCTCTGATAATAACCTGTAGTACATGTAAGTTGGATGAGGATAGGCAAAATGTTTTTTCCCTTCTTCGAAATAACTAAATTATAGTTTTTTTACTTGCTTGGGGATCAAGTATTTAATATCACATGAATTTCCATCAATAAAATGTTTGTGTAATATACAGATATTTAATGTAAGTTATACTAACTATGAAGCTAACTTGTGTTTTATGTTCTAATGAACAAACCATATCTAATAAGAAAGCAACTGACACAACTCGTTAACTAAACCAAGAGGTCCATAAGGCCTTAACGGTCACCTGAGTAATCCAAGTCAAAACACTTATGAACTGTCTATATCAAACGTTCCGTATTCAAGTATCAATCGAGACTGTCGTGTTGAAAAGGCAACCGGGGACGTTCTACAAGTATTTTTTTCGTAATGTTTCGAAATAGTTACAGTTTTTATGATTAAAGCATTAAAATGGAATATATATATTACTTAAACTGTGAGTATATATCGTTGTCATTCATTTTCTAGCCATTCATTTAATAGTGAGTTACCAATGCCACTTTCATTCCGCCCAGATTTTATGTGGAAACTGCATCGAAGATATAGGTCAGAATCCTCGGTTGGCATAATAACATCCTATAGAAAATCGGCCGACAAGCGAACGCTTATGTTATAGGAGTAATAATAGTAGAATGTAAACAAAAGGGAGATAATAATGATCACAAGGGAGGATATTCGTTTTGTAAATTCAGTTTTTTCCCGAAAATATCAATGTCAGTATTATAAAGGAATGTAGTCTAGCACAACATTTTATTTGACCAAAAATAACTAAAGTGTTATTATAGATGCACGTGCAGGAGGGAGAGATTTCAAGTAAAATTGTTAATGTGTTAATAGACAAGGTGAAGTGTAACAGATTTAACTTAAAAATCTATGAATATTACATTATACTTATGTATACAAAGAAAACATTGAAAATATTGATATTGAAAAAAAATATAAATAACTATAATTAAAATATCAATGCATTTGCTTAACTGTTGAAGAATGTTTCTTTGTTCCACCTGAGAGTGTCAAAAAAGAAAACAATATTAGATGACTGAGAATATGAGACTTGCAAAGTTCCTTGTGGTTTTATACACTGGATCGGGTTCATAATTTGAATGTTTGTGAATAATTGAGCGATATACTCTGATGAATGATGTTAAATGTTTGCGTTGTTACCAATTTCCAAGCTGTTTTGGTGTGTCGTATGCATCGTTGATTGATTAAGTGGTCATTCAAACCAGCGCATGTTGATTTCAGGAGGCACACCTAATAATCAGCCAATGAGAATTGGCATATATGAAAGTAGTGCTGTTTATTTTAACATTTCCTCAGAATAATGTTCTTTGAGGTACATTTTAAGTTGAATATGTCTTGAAACCTGGTATATTGGAGTAGGATAGAGTTTCCTCTTCGCACTGATACATTTTTCATTAAAATAAAAGGTTTTGTAATTTGTTTAGGGAACTATTACTCAAGGGTGTCTCCGACCAGGTTAAAAGTGAAAGTAGAAGGATTCTCCATGTTGACAATCCAATTAATCCAAAAAACGCCGCATAGCCAATGTAAACACTTCATGTCCGTTCGTGTAGATATATGTTCTGTCTGTGGTGAGTAAGCAGTCTGCTCAGGAAAACGCATTTTGAATAAGTGACAGGTATTTTAGAAAAGTGTGGTTTTGAGTAAGGATTATATTGTTAATTTATTTTTAGGCGTGCCACCTGGAAGACATGGGCATGTTTTTCTACAGCGCTTGCAACTGACGTCATTTTGTTTGACAAGCATCAGAATCATATTCAAGATGGATTTTGATGCTTTCAAACAGTATTACGCAAAACAGTTGAATGAAAGATCAGTTCAAGTTGACAATTCTGTGTGTAGGCTATGGAGACGAGGGCGGGGGAGGTGGTATATTATATGGCCAGATGTCAGTAAAGCTGCCAAACTTTATAAAATCAAAGAAAACTTGTGTTCATAGGTTACAGTACATTTTATTTTCCAAAAAACATTAATTTGAAATAAAATATGCATGTATCACATTTATGTCACAATTTACTTTGTATCACTCCCCAGCACTTGAGCTTTGAGCCACCACACATCAATGTCAGTAGCCAATGCTGCAGTTTGGACAGTTCCTAAAAAATGTTTAAAACATGAGAAATACCCAGATTGTTAGTTACTGTTAGTTGTTTAGTTACATCGTGGCGGGTGGCACATGTGTAGCGGGAAACGCTTACCATATCGCGAGCACCTGGTTTCGCTTCTAGTTGTTAAATAGAAGTTCGTGATATTTCCATTGTTAGTTAATAAATGTATATTTGGCTCATTTTTCTGTGTGCGTCCAACGTGTTCTTATTGTTTGCCAATGTCCATGAACTTACGGCCTTAAATATCGTCTTGTTCAAGTACAATGAATGTTGATATTGTTTCATTTAAAGTTTGCAAGTTATTGTAAACGCATGGTCCCTTTTCACCACTGGATCACTAGTTCCCTTTTCATAGGTTATTTTACCCTTATTCCGAGCACAGTCATACATTAAATATCTCCTTTGTCTGTTATACGATCTTCTCGATTTGTATGTTTGAGTTTTCTTAATGCCAGTGAGGTATTTATCCCTCGAGTCTTGACACTGTAAGGAACGCTTTACACCTTTACACAGAGGAACACGTAAAATCTCGCACTTCTCATTCGTCGACTCTTTAAGGCCATTGTTCGTAATGTGTATAGCCGAATGAACTCTGGATTAAAAATTTCTGTTCTATGTTGTCGTCTTCGGATTGCAGCGTGTTATTGTATATCTGTTTAGAGATTCACTTTTCTGTGTTGTTGTTAAATAACGTGTTTGTGTCAGTGCCTCACTTCCGAGCAGTACTCCACAACACCTTTGTATATTCTCAATGTCTTTAGGACCTGGATTTAATTTCTTGCAATATCTCGGTAAATATTCCTTCGTCCATGCTGTTTTGTCTTTACATGTTTCCTCATATGGGGGAATGTCTCACCACTGCATACACTGGAGTAAAGTTTACAGAGCTCACCACAAGATTTATAGCAATAACAGATTGCTTTTATGATATTTAGCATATCATGTTTTATTTTTTCAATATCGCTATTGTATTTGTTGTGAGTCTGCATTAATTCTGCTTGACAACGGCTGCAGAGGTAGTTAGAGAATCTTCGTTTCTGGTACTGTGTCGAAGATATCGTTGTACCAGGGAACATACTTGGACTGAAAGTTGTTCGTAAAACTGAACGCTTCACACTGTTCCCTAAGTGACGTATATGCTTCAAATTTTCACATTTTGTATTAGGCTGGCTGTACTTAATACCGTTGAAAGATTAACTATCACCGTCTGTTGTGAAGTGAGATATGTTTAGTCCACTGTTATGTATATCTTCATAGCATTGAGACGCCCATACTTCCTCATCTCCTATAACAGCATCCTCGGCTACATTTGCTGACACTTTCCCATGTGATATGGACACTCCACATGTTCTCCTTTATTTCTCAGTGTTTGTGCCACTTTACCGAGTTCGTTTCCAGTAAACAGGCCAATACACTTTTTTTTATCTGTTACATTTTCAGATATTGTGAATGTAACCTGAGTTGCAGCCTGGAAAGGTGTACTGCCACTTGCAGAAAACAAACTGTTGTTATATATGCCATCACCTTCTGCAAATATAGCATCACCTTTACCCATATCCCTATTACAGGTAAGTGTCTCCTGTCTCACTTTCTCCATTTTTGTCTTGTTGATTTCTATTAATGCATCACCAAATAACATTAGCTTGGTGCTGCATTGCTGACACTGATGGTGGGGGTATGTTTGCAGCAATCAAAATGTTCCTCATGCTATGGTTTGATATGCTGGTTGTTGCCAGTCCAATTTGTAAACCTCTATTTTACAGCAGCCGGTCTCCTTCCACGCCCATTTATTTCCACCTCGTCATAAAGTTTGTCAGAACTTGTAAACTCTCCACCCAAGCAAGTCCGTATTGTCTTTCGCGTGTCATGTCCCACGTCAAGTCTCCATGAAACTTCGGAGACATAAATGTATGCTCATTAAAAGCCCTATTCCACAGATTAGCTATTTTCTGCAAGTTTAGTAACCTGTTTGAAGCAGGATCTGGCATCCGTTTACTATTTCTCTTTGTTTTTCTCAATTCGTATGTTGAACATGAATTGACAAGTTCAGGCTTATGGTCTGATTGGTGGCTATCTGTTGTGACATTATTAGTGTCATTACCATGTTTTGTGGCCGCTTTGGTTTTTCTTCTGCTTCAGTATTCAAGACGGATTCATATCCATTATTATCTGCTTTTCTGTTACCTTTATTAGTAGGATTACTGCATTTGTTAAAGTTAAATGCGTTTAACCATCGCCTTCGTTTAACCATTATTTCTTTCTTTAAAATAGTAAATCGAAAAACCAAGACTATATTCTAGGCCGTGCCGTAAGTCCATGGACATTGGCAAACAATAAGAACACGTTGGACGTAAACAGAATGAGCTTTAAAGTATATTCTTCAGAGTTATTGACAATAGCTAATTCATATATATGATGCCTGATTGTACTACTTACACTTTTTTTTATTGCATTTGATGTAATCCACCCTAATTCATGTAGATAAAACATATACGGAGGGGTTCATCTGCAGATGAAGGAGCTTTGGCATCAGACTGACCAACAGTCAATAAGTGTATTGACACTTTGTATTGACCTAATATGCTTAGGACTATGCTTTAAGTGGGCAGTGAATATGTTATTACTATTTTAGCCTTTATTTTGGCTATTTAGTCTCTTTCAATTACTGTAAATATGACTTTAA
>JAUMGZ010165798.1:0-15649 GCA_032359645.1 Pododesmus macrochisma
TAAGTTATAAGTTAAGTCGTGTATAGTTATTAATTAAGTCGTGTATAGTTGCTAGTTAATCGTGTATAGTTATTAGTTAAGTCGTGTTTAGTTATTAGTTAAGTCGTGTATAGTTATTAGTTAAGTCGTGTATAGTTATTAATTAAGTCGTGTATAGTTGCTAGTTAATCGTGTATAGTTATTAGTTAAGTCATGTATAGTTATTAGTTAAGTCGTGTATAGTTATTATTTCGGTCGTGTATAGCTATAAGTTAAGTCGTGTATAGTAATTAGTTAAGTCATGTATAGTTATTAGTTAATTCGTGTTAAGTTATAAGTTAAGTCGTGTATAGTTATTAATTAAGTCGTGTATAGTTGCTAGTTAATCGTGTATAGTTATTAGTTAAGTCGTGTTTAGTTATTTGTTAAGTCGTGTATAGTTATTAGTTAAGTCGTGTATAGTTATTAGTTGAGTCGTGTATAGTTATTAGTTAAGTCTTGTATAGTTGCTAGTTAAGTGTTGTATAGTTATTAGTTAAGTCGTGTATAGTTATTAGTTATGTTGTGTATAGTTATTATTTAGGTCGTGTATAGTTATTAGTTAGGCTGTGTAAATTTATTTACTAAGTCGTGTATAATTATCTGTTATGCCTTGTGTTCTTAAGTCACTAGTTAGTTATTGGTGAAAGTTTTTCTCAACATTAAACTTTCTCTAGTATTAGTTAAGCACAGTTTTTGAAGTCGTCCTCTTTATGTCAGTAAATCGGTACAGATGGTATATATGGCATGGTCCATATACAAGAGGAGGTGTTTATAACACTTTAAAACGTCTAGCATGTTCAGGGCGGTTCTAGTGAAGAAATGTTTACTTTGAAGACATGTGTTTTGTTTCTTCTTATTCCATCTAATTTTGTATGCGAAAAATAAGTATGTTTGGCATATAAATTTACTATCATTCATAAACTTTACAGACGCGATTATGTCTAAGGAATCTAGACACTTGTATTTGCTGTCTGTTGTAAAGTCAAGGGTTAAAAGTGTGCTCTGTACTACAAAGTTTTCTTTGATAAATGCTTATAGAAAACAGTTGAAAAAGCGTTTGAAATGTGTTGATGGACAAGACAAAATGGACATCATACATATATAATATATATGACCATAAATATCTTTATAGTGTAAGTTTGTCAAATCTTAATGTATCTTGAATCGTTAACTCTATATTATTTTCTGAATTTCCAATGAATGATTCTGTATAATTCAATTTTAAGCGCATCTGGCTAGGGTCCAATTTTGACTCTTGCAATCCCGTCCATCGTCTGTCGTTTCTTTTTTCAAGGTCCCCTCAAAACACTGGACCAATTTCAACAAAACTTAGAAGGCAGCGTTTCTAGGGATAGAAGATTCGAATTTGTTCAATTGATGGCCGCTTGGCCTTCAAGGGGGCACCACTAGGGGCCAAAATCGGGGAAATTTGACAACATTTCAAAATTCTTCTAATTAACTAGAAGGCATAGAGACTAATGCCTTTATGTGAAGTAAACTTGGAGCACAGAGAATCAAGTTTGTCCAAGGCGTGACCCTGGGGGGAAAAAAAAGGTTACTTGTTTTTGGGGTCAACGTTCGAAAATACATTGTACCAGGATAGTACATATACACTGTCTTGTACCTGCTAAGGAATGGTCATTTTAAGACGGAGGAGAGTAGTCAGTCAAAAAGGTAGGTACCAACTTTGAGTATGAAAAGTAGCGAATTTACGTTCGTATCTGGTCATGACATATAGTAGTCTCAACATCGAAATGCTTGTAAAATATCATATATATTTCACTATCGATGATAGTTTTCCCTATCTCTTAAACACTGCTCGGAAAGTCTGGCAAAGCTCCGATAGCAAAATCGAAGCGGCATTCTCACCTGTAATTTGCATTTACCTACTTATTCCTACCATATCTCACCTATTTTCCATTTCCGTAGGAACCTGTGTTGATGACCACTTGTAAACAATACAATATCTCCGCTTCAATTGTTGTGATTTTTGGATAAATTGACGAGATAAGTTTTGTTTATGTTTAGGAATGGTCTCGATGTTTTTTTTTGACAGAAAATGTTCAAGAACTGTCACGATAAATTTGAAAATTATGCTTTACGAATAGTCTCACTCAGGATTTAGGCTAAGGAATATTCACACTCAGAAACTATGCTAAGGAATTGTCTCACTCATTCGTGTAAAAATCCGCTTGCTTGAGTTAATTATTATAGAAAATCACTGATATCAGCGCATGATCCTACGTAATCCATTTTTTCTGCTACAAACTTCGACGACATATTTAAATTACATTTGTATTTAACCTGTATTGTCTGATTGGTCCACTACTGAAAAACGGAACTATTTGCGTCTACCAATTTCCACGTAATCGATGTTACGACAGGATACGATTATCTGCGACCACAAAGTCGTAGACAATCTTTAAGAAGTCATGCGACATGTCGGGGACAATCATAGGAAATATCTGGAAGTCTTAGACAATCTTTAGCAGTCGTACGACTGATCTTATTCGTAGAGAGGTTTTTGAGCATGCACAAAAACCTGGCTACGACTGAATTGGTCGCCAACAATCGAATGTTATCTTAAGATGTCTTAAAAGGTTTCAAGTTGTCATGCGCGGCGTGCGACAGGTTCTGCACAATCTTCAACAATCGAACGGTCCTGTGAACAGTAGTTGGTCAAACTCGTCGCAACTTCGGCCGTTTCCGTATACTTGATGTACTCAACTAGCCTCGTCCGTATAACGGAAGCGGCCATTGGAACTACTTTCAGAAACTTCAAATAATTAATTCAAAAACCTCCTTGACAACGTACAATGGAGATGCGTTATATTAAAAATGTTCTTACGAGCTGAAATATATTACATGCATTCTTGAAAGGTCGCTATTTCTATAACATAGCACTTTTGGGTACACCACGCTGAGTGAAATGTCTTCTTCCGGCGAAGAAATGTGCGGTGTAGACACATATCACCGACTGTAGTACGATTGTAGTTGGTCATTGACGGTTTTTAGTAATCGCGCGACAAATTGTACGATCACATGCGACCAGTCGTACGATCACTTGCGATCATGTAAGGTCAAGCGAGACTTATCTGCGATACCTTGAGACTATCCATGACTAGTCGCACGATTATCACCGACCTGCCTGCGATAAGTTTGTATGTAAATCAGTTGATAAATCAATTATTAAAACAAAACGAATCTATTTCACCATGTTGCATGCTATTTATACTAGTCGACGGTGATCGTGAAGTAATAATCCAAGGCCATACACTCGTACTACGACGATCGTACGACAATCATAGATGATCTTTTGTAATCGTAGATAATCTTAAGTTATCTTGCGTTTGTTGGTCGCACGACAAGTCGTCGCAAGTCTCTGACAATCGTACTACAACATAGGTAATCTTTGGAGGTCATAAGTGGTCGTGTCGTTATCGTCGCACAATAGTCGCACGATTCCAAAGACCTGTTGAATAATGTGACCCAACAAAAGTTTTGGGCTAAAATCGTAGGTAATCGTCACGATCAACTCCGATCGTAAACACGTCTAGGTCGCAGATAGTCTTACACAATCGTAAGCCCTAGTGTGACTGGGGCTTTACTGAACGGCTCAATGCATATCCCCTGAATAACCTAGAGTGCGATTATAATATTATAGTACATTAATGCACGTGTTTCACATTTCACTTGTGCTGACTGAATCCAACGAAGGGAGATATTATATTTCTGCCCATCAGTTATGTGTCTTAATTTGGAAAAAGCTTAATATCTCGTTGAAAAATAATTTCACGATACATCAAAGATCGAAAGCAAAATTAAATATGTAACAAAATGGATATAATTTATATTCAGGTGAGTATATTTGCCTAACTACGGTTGGATGGCCAGCATTATTGACTTATGCATTGTTATTTTAGATTAAATACAAAAATTATTAGTTTTTCTGGACTCATTCTGTTTTTTATTCATCGTGGTAAAATTAAATTGTGCGTGGTTAATTACAATTTCCATAAAAAAGATAGCTTTTAAGTTAATTGAAGAATGTGTATACAACACTATCAAAAAACATCGAGACCATTCCTAAACATAAACAAAACTTTTCTCGTGTATTTATCTAAACATCACTACAGTTGAAGCGGAGACAATGAAGTGTTTACAAGAGGTCATCAAAACGGGTTCATGTGGAGAATGAAAGTAGGTTAGATGTGGTATGAATTAATAAATAAATGCAATTTACAGGTGAGAATGCCGCTTCGATCTTGCTATCGTAGCTTTGCCAGACTTTCCGAGCCGGGTGTGTAAGAGATCGTGAAAACTATCATCGATAGTGAAATATATATGATATTTTACAAGCATTTCGTTGTTGAGACTACTATATGTCATAGCCAGATACAAACATAAATTAGCTTTTGTCTACATACTCAAAGATGGTACCCACTTTCCTGACTGACCACTCTCCACCATCTTGAAATGACCCTTTAGTTAGCAGGTACACGACAGTGATATAGGTTTATATTATCATTATGTCTTGTTCTTTACATTTAAGTAATTTTATAGAATTATCGTTTTCTCCAGTTACTTATCTGTGTGTTGTTTTCGTTGTGTATAGAATGCGTTAAGGTTAGTTAAGGTCTGTAATAGTATGTTGCTCTACTTTTGATTATTAAACTTAACGCATGAGTGTTATGTTATAATGTGTATAAGATGTCCTTCTCTCGTGTCTTGTTTAAATATCGTATAAATCTTGTTATTATAAAATATATATTTACTGACATAATCATATCATGTTATCAGAGTTCCTCACAGACATTTATACAATTTAATGTAAAACGTTAGGCCCTCCTAGCGAGTGTAGATTACAGTACAACTTTGAAATCATCCATTATCGGAATGCATAAACATTCATTCACACGCCAGTGACTGGTGCGGTGTGACTGGTTATCTCCCCTGATCCCGTACAAATTAAGATTTCTTATATCTTTCACTGATCATCAGAATAAACTTGTGTTTATATCAACCAGTGCCTCGTAGGATTAGAAACAGAACACAACGGTGCGGACAGAACGTGACACTAAGACTAGGGCATAAGAAACTCTTATATTACATAGACATGCGTTAACTGAATGTTGAACGTACACAGGAGAATCACATTCACAAACAGAACGTATTGAATCATTAGTTTCGTTCCATTAAAATACGAAATATAGGATAACAATGTTACACATATGGTTTATGTAATTATAATTCAGTCTAAATAGTAATTAAATATTACATTTACATTGGAATATCACGCGATTTGGAATTTACTCATCACAAATTGACTGTGTTTATTTTTCTGAATAATTACATTTATGGGTCACCCGAGTTAACTGGCTCATATGAGTTTATGTTGCTGTAAACTTTTTTATTTTTCTTTACGGCTTTTTCTCTGAAACGAATAGACCAATTTCAGCTAAACGTGGTAGGAAGCAACCTTGAGGGAAGAAAAGTCCTATTTGTTCGAGGTTAGATCCCCAGTGATGCACAACTAGGGGCTAAAATGGGGAAATAAAATATTAAATTTTTTCAAAAATCTTATAAATAGTAAGCCTAGAACTTTATGCTTGCATGAGCACCTTTTGCGCATGACCATGGAGTGGTATAACGCAAATGTGACACATTTGGGGTCAAAGTTCAACATAGGAAATATGTAAATCTTTTAAACCTAATCGACCTCCCAAAATCTAATAGAACAACCCAATTAAGAGAATCGTACTACACTAAGGGGTACCACTAGGAGCCGAAATGGGGACAATATGACGAATTAAAAAATCTAGAACTTCCAGTAGCACATCTTAGCATTTTGGGCGTTTAGTTCAATGGTTCAGTCATTACGTATGTACCAGGCGACTACTAACGCATTGTAATTTAGAATGTAGTAGTTGAGCAAATGTTGTGAAAGATCTGAGATATAAGGTTTTTGTTTCATTGTCAAATTAAGTCGAGATAACTACTTTTCTTCCTACATAGATACGAGGCTAATTGTTTTTCTTACTTCAATGAAGCAGGCACACATTGTGAAAAAGTTCCAGAAATTGTCCCGGATTTTCATTGTGTTCTATATGTAATCAGCATAAAATGTCAAGTCTACATATATTTTGTCAATGTTATGGGCCTATCGGTCGTTTTTCTCTTTAAAAATGTATCTGTCTTTCAGAAAACTGGACGTAGACGAAGATTAAACTGTTTTATTGTTACAGCTACGTTGTGTTTTTTTCCAATCGCGAGATGCCCTTTCTCTAACTTTTGCCAGACATGCAGTAAGTAAGTTACATAAACGATATTAATAATACCTTCATTTTTGATATTTCGTTACCACCAACTAAGAAAAGCATAGATTCCTTTCATGTACTTATTGAAGATCATAATATCCGGTACAGCAATGTGTCTTCAAACAAGACAATGCATACTGAGCTCTTCAAACTGATACATGTAAACGACGACGTTAGAACAACCAGATGAACACAATTAACCAAAGAGGAAATATACTTCTTAATTACAAAATATTAACTTATATAAAACGAGTGAAAATCTTTATCAAGTACAGGAGGTCTGTAACATCTAGGTCACGCTGACGCTGTTCTTATCATGGCGATAATTGATACATTATGGTTGATATAAAACCGTAAGATGAATGTCGTTTTAATAAAATTCAAGAATGAACGCCGCATTTCTCCACATAGCCTCATACAAAGGGATGGGAATAATGTGTAATCTAATGATGTAACCTTTTGATACAACTACTGACGCAGACGTGTCATAGCACTCGTGAAGTAACAATACATTTACAATATACAATAACTTTATTCTCACAAACTGGTTATTACAGTGAAGAGAAGAATACAATATATTTACAATACAATTAATAATAACATTGCATGGGTATACAATATAGTTTTCGCAGACTCCTTTTTAGATGTAGATATGAATTTACATAACTTATTTAATACTGTTATATTTTATTCTTTGAACAAACATTGAAGTGATATATATACATGTATCACAGACTTGCCATATAGAACTCATGAAATAAACGCCTGATATACATGTATCACAGACTTGCCATATAGAACACATGAAATAAACGCCTGATATACATGTATCACAGACTTGCCATATAGAACTCGTGAAATAAACGCCTGATATACATAGTAGCTAGTATAACGTAGTCTTACCACATGTACAGTGCATGTTACTTATATCGTAAACTTGTCAACGAACTACAGTTGTATTGACTATTGACGCAGACTTGTCTTATACATGCAACCAATGGCATTAATTATAAAAAAAAAACTATCATTTAGGTGTAACAGAGGGTAGTTGCGTGAGTGTGTGTGTCAAAATTGACCGATGCATTTATATTTTTCAATAGATTACAACAATAATAAGTTCATTTATGTAGTTTTGCAGCTTTATAACGCAAACAGCAGTTATTAAGCATAAAATAATTAGTAAAATATATTAATGGTTTCATTGACAATTTCACGAGTTGGGAGTTTTGGGTGGCGCTATTTAGACATGTGTTAAAGTACTGATAGCTCTGTTGTTCTATATCGATTTACAACAAGCGTCAAACATTCAATCCCCACTGATTCCCTTAGTTCGGGGTAATTCGAATTCACAGACGCTACACAGGGTCGTTATATTAGAACTATAAGTATGAAGATCGATACTTGATTATAAATCTTATATCGGTTGAACCATAAAATTTAGATTCATTCATATATGGGTCAAAGAATGGGTTGTAGAAGTAATGTGTACTTTTGAGAGTCCGTGCTAATTGTCTCGTGGAATCTAAAGTCTGGTAAAGCTAACAGTATATGTAACATTCACAAATGTGCTACAAGTATGTGTGTAACAAACTTGAAGTGTTGTGTTGTATTTCTCGCTAAGAGGTCTTCAGAAACTATATTATTCAATATAAATATTAACTAAGGTCAATGTAGACACAGCCAAACACACTGGTCATTGTATTTTATAACAGCGGTTTGACCAAAAGAGAGACCGGCCATGACCGTAATAGCTGTGATTTATTATGTCAACTGTGTTTAAAGTCTTACTTTATTATAAAGTTTATACTTGACTTAAAATTTATAATTAAAACATACACTTTAATTCAATGGACCAACTTTAGATTACAAAGGACAACTAAGAAATTCTAAAATCGTTCTTAATTTCTCACCGAGGTAAATCCACTCGACTTTTCTTAAAGACCCAAGAAAAACCAGATTATTGTTGTTGAAAACTGGTCGAATATTCAGAGGCAAGTCCATATTTTCATTGGTCGTTGAACTACCAGATGTTTAAAGAAAAGTCCAATCAATGTGTTAATAGTACAATTTATCAACCTAAAACAAAGACAATATCTCCTATTTAAAGTCCTAGCTTAGTTAATTGCGAAAGTTTCTTTCTTTCAAAATCTTGTTGAAAGTCGAGGGAATGATTTTTTTCTTGAAATATAAACTTGCAAGGTCTTTTGGCGAAATTTGTTAACGTCATTTGATACTATTGTATCTCCGTGCCAGACCATCCCCGTATCATGCGGTTCTTGCGTAACAGTTCGTCGTTAAAATGGCGATATGTCAATAGCTATCCCGTTGATAACAAGAGGAGGTTTCTTAAAAGCCCTCTACTGTAAATTTATTAGCGCAATAAAAATAGTTTTAACTTTGTCAACTTTTGTTTTGAAATAGCTGACACCAACATGTCAAGATGACGAGAATCACAGAAGACATAACGACAATACAATAATATTATGTCACACGTTCACGGGACTTCAGATGTGGTCTCGTCAATAATTAACGTGTATCTTACGACTTCTCCGTAAATCGAATTGCTGGTCTAACATTACAGGTCCGTTAACCAATTGTACACTTGTGCTTTTGTTATTATACCCAACGATTGATCTTCCTTTTGTGAGCACGGAAGACCTTGTTACATTTTAATGTATATTGTGGCCGCAGAGTTGTTGTTGTGTGGCTGACTCTAAGCCTGTTGGGCGACGGTCCTTAATTGTCATTGTGACACTTTGCTTGTTGACAATTACAAGGACAGTTACCTGCAAATAAATAATTAATTACAATTAAAAATAATAATAATAATAAATAAATAACTATTAATTAATTAAAAGTGTGTAATATAGCTTTTATAGACCTAGAAGAAGTATGTTTATTTATAATTACGTTTACCACAATGACATGCAAGGAAGCTGATACTATCACGATTTTAATACTCCCGAGTAAAACTCATTATTCACGTCTGTTTTTAAGATGTACGTAATAAATACATCTATATTCTTGAATGTATGTCTTTCTAGAACATTGACCGGCGCTGTGGTTCGTTGGAATAGCGTTCGCTCCATGTTCCCGTAGGCGGGGGTTCGAATCCCGGTCGCGTCAAAGCCTAAGACGTTAACAGTAGGTTAATCTCCCCGCTCCATGCTAAGCGCTCAGCTTACGGACTGGTTGGCTCGGTGTCAGGATAATGTGACCGAGTGAGGTATCTTGTCAATTGGTCTGCGGCGTGATATTTCGCGTTCACTATATTCATATTTACGTACTCTTTTAACATGTTGAAGACCATGTAAAAAATGTGTGTCTCAGTTATGACTAAATATAAATTGGTGAAGAAACTTGTCACAGCTAGGGATGGCTGGTACCAAAACTCAAACTGGAAAGATAATAATAACTATGCAGCATAATGCACGAGGATTTCCATTTTATATACTTAACTTGAGGACATTTCAAACATTCGACATAATCTAAATTATATCCTAATTAGATTGAACCTCGCATAGACTTCAGAGATCAATATAACTTGAAACATTGTGAAAGTAACGTTCTTATATAAAACACTACCGGTGTATTGAAGAAAAATGAACCATGTTAAGAAATTAATCAGGTCTTGTTTTCTACGTAGAAAAATGGAAGAACAACCTGGAAAATTTGGACAATTTTTGAAGAACTATTTTGGACCTATCTGGTCAATTTTTCTTTATATGAAAAATAATCTGATTAGGAAAATTTACAAACAGTTACTGTTTGGCTCTGTATTGGAGTAAACAATCTTTCTATATGATTAACGATGAAGCAGATATTGGTATTTAGCTGATATGCTTTGTTTGACTGAGATGGAGATCAAGGCCAACATGGGCAGCTATATAAGCATATTTAAAATCAAAGAAATAACATTGTTTTATGAGTAAATGCTTTTTACACTCGCGTTTATGGCATGTGTTGCCAACAGAAATACGACGAAGCACTTATTGTAACGAAAGTCATATAGTTGTAGCTATGATGCTTTCATGACATGGAAAAGCTTCACGTTTCTACAACAGTCTAGAATGTGTTGTTCATTCATGACATGGAACAGCTTCACGTTTCTACACCAGTCTAGAATGTGTTGTTCATTCCATGTTACACATGGTCATACATTTTTATGGCCACTCTTGTACTGTGCGCTTGTTCAGTCATGGTTTAATTTAGAAACGATTATATTTAAACATTTGTAGATTGCTGCGATTTGAGACCCTTAGTTTAATTTAAACATTTTTTACTGCCATTTTTAAAATGAAAATACAATTATATAATAAAGCAAAAGGATTGGGAACAAGTAATACCAACTTATGTTTCCCTCTCCAGTATAGAGTAAAGAATATCAATTTATTTGAGACCCTTTTCTTTGCCGGTTTTTTGTTTGCAAGGTTGAAATCCCACAACGGTGAACTACAACATTCATTTAATTATGTGAAAGTCGTTCTGCAGTAGAGATTCAGTTCAAAAGTGTTTTGTGGTGAGTTTTAGTCCACCTAAACAAAAGGCCCTAGCTGAACTTTCCCCATATTATACAAACCCCGTTTTTCGTCCGTCCGTCGTTAGATTTTCATATTTTTGATTTTTCCAAAACCACTGAACCAATTTCAAACAAACTTGGTAGGAGGCATCCATAGGGGAAGGTTTGTTTAAATGGCGGAGCTCGGCCTCCAGGGGCAATACTTAGGGGGTTAAATGTTAGGAAATGTTGACAATACTTCAAAAACTGATCTTCTTCCAGTAAACTAGAAATCCGAGAATACTTGTACATATAGTTGGTTACCTTGGAGCTCGAAGAACCAAGTTTGTTCAAGGTTTGAAAAAGTGTTTAAATAGGTTACGCGTTTTGGGGCCATAGTTGAACACTTTTATCAATTTCGCAGTGAGCTGTCAACTCGTGTAATGCTGTTACCATACGAACAATCGCGTATTATTTGAAAGTAAAATACATTTACAATATATTGTCTATTTCAAACAGATGTTTTTTTCAAAGTGAGTTTTCAATGCCTTACAGTGACCTACTATTATTGATGATTATAACACTTTGGTGTTAACCCGCCTGTGCAAGGGGAACTTGTGATAGTTATATGTCCTACTCTACACAAACACCATCAAAAAGATACAACATAATTTTTTTTATCAACAACGCAGTATTGCTATATATTGATGTAGTTATATGGATTGCCCGACACATTTATACCCATCCATCCGTGTTAATAATATGATAATATTAAAAAACTAAACTTCATAAATGTCTTAAATCAGAAAATTTTGAACTTTTAATTAAAGATTAAGGTTACGATAGCAATGCACTCTCAGCGGTGTACATGTACCTATCTAATTGCTTTATCGTCATATAAGAAACAAGCAGTGTTGTTATAATAATCCACCCGTGAATATAGAAACTCCCCAAACACATACACAGGCCATGTCTCCTGCTGATATTGTTGAATGATAACATATTATCGTGTGGATTTGTCTTATCAGTTATTAAATCATTTACATATACGCTGCTTTGACTAGTTTTGTTTTTAAATCACGTGTTTAACCTTGTGACACACAGCACCCGTACCATTTATTGCAACCACACATTTCTTATTTCTTATATACAAGACTCCGATGGACAAGCCAAGAGAAAACAGGAAAGTGCATACAAAAATGCAAAGTATAAGTTTTCAAGTAGAAAGAAAAACCAGGTACTTCTTTTAAAACGTTAACGCAAAACAAGGAGTTTCCTGTCGTGTATATGTCGCCCGGCGTGATGTCGCCACGTCAACTGAGACGGACCATCAATAACTATAAAAACGTATGCAAAAGTATGGCTTCTATATCTGCGGAAAACAAAAATTCGATGAAACACATTCATAAGAATGGTTTTAGTCTTTGCATACAAAATTCTAAAAAAGAATTCAGTTCTATTTATTATGTTGCCCTGTACGTGCGTTTCGTGTTCCGGTTTGTGGGGCTCGATTCGCGTCAAATCTAAGACGTTAAAATTAAGACTGCTTGCTCCCTGCTATGCGCTTAGCATTTTTTGGAAGGAAAAGGACTGGTTGGCTCGGTATCAATAGAATGTGACCGAGTGAAGTATCACGTTAATGTGTATGCGGCGTGATAGTTCAATGAAACAACATCAGTGCACACTGTCACAAGCAGACACCGTCCCGATATGTTGAAGGGACGTAAAATCCCAATAAAAAAGAAAATTCAAAGAAAATTCCATTCAATAAGTGTATACTGTGACCACAATGACGTCATACCTTCACCGTCATTGATTTAGTATTTGTGGTTGACGTCATATAAACCGTACATGTCATTGATTTTGCTATAATATTTCATACAGTTACAATGCCTGCTGTCATTTCTAATGTTGTTTCAATGCCTGACAGTTACATGGAAAATCTTTAAAACATTCAATATTTCTTTAAGATAAACATCACTGAATTGTGTATTTGTGTTTTGAATAAAAATAACAGAATCTCTTAAACTTTTAATATTGATTGATAGTTTTGTGGGCATATGATAAATATATAATTAAGATAAAGAGCTCGTAGTCACAAATGTTTGACTTTTGCAGAAAGCATAAATTGATTAAAATAACACCAGCTTGCGAAGAAATACGAAACTTCGGTTCGATAATTGAACGCAGAAGTAATATAGGATAATAATAATAAAAAACTTCTTCCGGATTCAGCTAAGCTTATTAGATTTTTGAATTTGATAAAACGTAATCTCTTTTTACAGGGAATGATGTTTGTATTTATGTCAATCAAACAGTTTGAATTACTCATGGCAGGGTACAGTATCCATTGGCGAACTCTGATTGGTTGTCACTGAGTTTTGAGATTACCTCATAGTGACACAGAGGAGATAGGACCCAGACCTCTCTCTGTGTATGGACAGGTCTATGGATTACTATAACGTGTGATTCACTGGACGATTTTAGATTGGGAGAATGGTTTTATAATTTGCATTTAATTGTTTGTGAAATATTGCGCGTTCCTGTGCTGGTTTAAGAAGGTAAAAATGAAAAGTGAGAAGTCGGGTATTATAAATTGGAGATATGAGGTTTCACACTAAGTCACTTACCCACTAGAAGAAGAAAAGGTATATAGCAATTAAAGTCACTTCACTTATACAATTTTTACATATACTTGTGTATGTAAGCATGGATGAGCGGAGATTTAAAAGTGGTCAAAGTCAGTATACGAACAGTGTAAATGTTATTATAACTCGGCACTTCCTTACAGACGTCAGTCTTATCTTACATACAGGAGCATGACGTATTTATGTAAAATTCTGTTTAAATTATACATTAGTATGTCTTAAACAGACACATCGAAACAAAAAAGTTTAACACGAGACATTTTATGTGTTCTTTACCTGTGGTATATACGACATGCTGCTGCGTTAATGATTTAAGGTTTTTTTTATTTCTAGTGCACACAGTGTATTTTGATTTCCTGTTTTTCAGAATCGTGAATCATTTCGACAAAGAAATATGGTACTTTGCTGGCGTTTTAACTAAACATGGACTTAACTGCACGGAAATAACACCAAGGATATGTACTCCACTGCAAGGATTTAATTATTTACCACGTCTATGTTCTGTCTCAGTGCTGGGAATTAGTCAATGTTAATATTCTTCCGTGATATTCGAAGTAAATGGAAGTTAACCATTTCTAGCTGACCGTATTGAGTCACCTGCAACAAGTTGTTTTTTACTTTGCTTTGAAGTCTCTGTGAGACAGCACCATGTACGCTAAAACAGACGTTATAGGTTCCTTGGTTCTGTTGGTGTTTTTAGCCAGCCTCGTGAAAGGCTTACAGGATACTATCAGAATTGGTAAGTTACCCAGCTTTTTAAGATTAATTTCTCAGGCACTTGTTTGTATATAACATGGACAAGTATACCAGAATGACCTACTGTATATGTTAGTTTTTCATCACCTTTTGTCCGTGCATGGCTGTCTCCAATTAAATAGACAATTGTTCAAATGCTTGCAAAGACAAAAAAGAGGCTTTTTCAAGGTTAATCATAGTTTTCAGCACAAATATTTGACTTTAAATCAAGAGTTAGCTAGCTGAAGGCAGACTCTTGGAGAAATGTTTTTGCGTGGTTTCGTTCGGGATGTTCGTTGTACCACCTCTGGCACATAATAATCCATGCTGATTGTTTATAGTCAAAACATCATTTAGTTTGTCTATACGTGAGGTTGCACGATATTTTACGAGGTTTCACATAAGAGTTCGTGTCTGGTACTTATATTAATTACATTCCCGTGTCAGCGGTTTGTCCACGTCATATCCAGTTAAATATAGAAGACAGGAGACGAACCTGGGCACTGTCAACTGAGCTAATTTAATAACAAAATTATAATGAATATATGTTAAATTAAAGGTGTGGTCACATAGCCGTTCGTGGACGTAGTTGAACGTAGTGGATGATAACGTAGTTGAAGGCAGTTGAAGGCAGTTGAACGTAGTTGAACGTACTGGCTAGCATCCGTACGGTACCGTAGTTGTCCGTGATGCTAACTTGGTATTACTTGGGGTGCCGTGATTTTCAATTTAATTTTTGGACATGATCAAAAGAGCTGAACGTTAGGGACAAAATTTGCTTTCGTGATGCTAACGTACTGAAGCGAAGTCTAACGTTGTCTAACGTACCTCTTAACGTACTCAAACGTACTCAAACGATCTCTAGCGTACTCCACAGTACGTAAAATAACGCGATTGTTACGGTATTGTTACGTTACAGTACGTTCAACTACAGATACTAGGATGACGTACACATAAGTACAGTAAAAGGACCGTTCCCCAAACACCTGAGAATACTCAAGGGCAAACACGTCCCAAAAAGAGTACTGAGTTGCTAAATACACCGTAGTTGGGCGTTCTTTAGCGTAGTCTAGCGCAGTCTTGCGTAGAGGCTGCCGTAGTCTACCGTACTCAAGCGTAGTCAGACGTTCTACTTCGTACATGTCCTGAACGTAGCTTAACCTAGTTTAACGTACTTGCAACACGTCTACCCCACGGTAATCTACCCTGTCCACTAACGGCTATGTGACCACATCTTTAGCTGCAATAGAACACGGTACACACACACTATACAAACCATCTTTGTCTTACTGGCCTGGCATTAAACAAAACGGTGCAAATAATGTCATAGCTGTGTCTTACTGGCCTGACATTAAACAAAACGGTGCAAATAAAGTCATAGCTGTGTTTTACTGGCCTGACATTAAACAAAACGGTACAAATAAAGTCAT
>JAUMGZ010165809.1:0-15647 GCA_032359645.1 Pododesmus macrochisma
CTTGAAAACTTGGCTTTTTTAGTCATGGAATAACAACATATTAAGATTCTTTAGTTTAAACAAACACTATCACTTTGCACATGCTTTACATACATAGAGTAATATTTAATACATTTAAGTGTCATCAAAAATAACTTCTATTTACATCACGTGTTCCTCAAAAAACGCTTTCAAAATATAGATAAAATTATGACGTACATGTAGGAACTATGCCTTTTAACGTTTCAAACGAATTTATTATACATATGTCGTATCGTTAACCTGCCTAATGCAAACCGAATGCCGTTCTTACTCATTAAAGCAAATTTATGTTTGATTGTAGATTCTATAACTGAGAGTGTGATATAGCTTTTAAAAGTGTGGAGAGACGTTCCCATGTTTTGATAGATTATAGCAAAGAAAGATAATCCGATATTAGACTTTCAATTAGGTGTTTTGCGTTGTTAAGAATTCATCAATTTGATTCATCACTCTCATGAATAGGCGAACTCTCAATATGGTTGCAGATCATCGTTTATTTCAAATGACTTTTAGGAATGTAAGAATCTTCGAAAGAGGTTTGGCAAAATACGTGGAAGCCCAAACTATGTACCTTTTTGTTTTGTTTGGATTTTTGAGTAATATAGGAATTCAATCTAGAGCAATATCATTCAACCCAACATGCATACACTTTTTCAACTAAAATCAGTTTTAATTGTGTAGGACCCTATTGCAGTGTATTAAACGGTCATTTAAATCCTATTTTAAATCGTGATAACATAAACAAAAAACATACAATGCTAGGTTATTTGTATTCTTCATAATATATGCATCATAATGTTCATCATCTCAATAGTAGACTATCTAAGCAAAAGCAAATGAACGCCGTCTCCTGATCTAGATTTGTAAGATGTTATATCTATTGAAATATTATACAAAACTGTTATCACCAATTACAAATAATACATTTTCTTACAGAATCGTATTCACGATATATTGAAATAAAGACATATGTCGAAATGTAAACTTAAAAATCGAAATTTCTACTTTAAATTAAGAAAGATCGGTTTAAAATCTAAAGATTATATTAAAAGCTTAAGTTTCGAGAATCAAATTAAGACATAAAATCAAAATGCTTTCTGCAATGACAAAATTATAAAGAGAAAACGTTGTTTTGTAGAGGGAGCTAATTCAAAAACTAAACAGGGGTATGTACTAGTGCTGCATATAATATTAAATGAGATTTGTTGAAGATATTTATTATAAATCATTTAACTTTCCCCTGCTTGAAAAAAGTAGGACGTAATTGAGAAAACTAGATATGAATGAAGTATACAGTTCAACCCATTTTTACCTGGTTAAATCTTTGTAGCTTTTACAAAAGCATTTTTTATGAAACGTCCCCTCACTGAGTCAAAGTAAGATCACATTACATTTTAATTTATGTAACGTCTCAGATTGTGTAAAAGGAAACAAAGAAGTGGTTTCTTATACAGTGTGCATTGGTTGACTGAGCTTTGTTCATATAATACCGTATACTAATATAAAGTGATTCAGCTATTTACGTGAATCTCTAATGCGTGAAACCAGGAAGTAAAAATCGTGTAGTTTTAAATACATAACAAATAAGGCCTTCTACCAACATGGCAGGTATGTTACACGTCACATTAATTGTAGCACAATGATATGTGAAATTTATTAATTGATAAGACATTAGCAAAAAAAGGCAAGATGTCAAATATATTGACTATAGAAAATGTGTAATAATGTGTAACGTTTGCTTGTAGATATGTATGATGATTGATATAATATTGGTATCAGCTATAGATGTAGATATATCCTGTTTATGATGCGCAGGTATGCTTTTTAGTAAATCATATTTCATATCATATACGGCCGAGGCAATACATTGTCTTTAACTAGTAGTATATGTTAGAACCACTTACATACATTAAAAGTTAACAGCTCACTCGAACAGATAGAATCCTCAAAATGGGAACATATTCTGATTAACAATGCAAAGCTCTTGTTCAAGTGTAGACTTGCAATTCCACCCTGGTATGAACGCTTAGTATAGATCGGACTTAAAACACAAATTCGACATAAAACTTGTGTGTAGATGATGAAATAATTTCTTGATGAACTGTTTTGATGAACTTAATGAATTTATGTTGCTATATTGTTATGATATTGATATTGATTTGATATAAATCGGAAGTGTGTGTGTGTGTGTGTGTGTGTGTGTGCGTGCGTGCGTGTGTGTTGTGTGTGTGTGTGTGTGTGTGTGTGTGTGTGTGTGTGTGAATTTTTTGATGAATTTTATAAACTTGATGAATATATATTTATAATGGTAATAGATACGCCTTGATATCAATTTCGAGTTTGTATGCGATATGTGCGTGCGTACGCACATGTGTGTTGTGTGTGAATGTTTAGTGTGAGAAAGATGGTTGTGTCTGCGTGCGTACGTGAGTGCTTGCGTGCGTGCGTGCGTGCGAGAGAGAGAGAGAGAGTTGTAGTAACCAGGCAGTCGAATGACGTACTATATCATTGACCTTTTGTAGAGGGTGATGTATGCCTGAATTATATTTACCATCCTTTATTGCGCAAATGTAACATGTGTGCATATGCGTGCGTATGTGCGTATTGATATCGGCGTCAATAATGGGGTACCTCTATTCTCACAATTAATGCATTTTGTTGTTCCTTCACCTTACTTTTTTTGAATATTTAATTGTTTTGGCAGCATGACATGTATTATGAAAGACAAACTGTGTGTGGAAAGGTAGTTAAGATAATTAACCAATGCTGCATGTATATATGTTTATTGTTTGTTACAAGTACGAACTCTTCTGTATTAAGGAGGAAATAAAGAATATCTATCTATCTATAGAAATCCACGTTTGTTCAATTTATGAATACGATTATCATTATGTGAAAATGCATTGGCGTCAAACCCAACATCATATTGTATAAATCAAAATATATATAAATATGTCAATTGCTCACATCAACCGCTATTACGATCCGCTTTTTCACACTTTCGACTTCTTCTCAAAAACCGCGGGGTCAATTTCAACCTAATTTGACAGGAAATACCCCCATTGGGAGCTGCTTCAAGTTTGCGAAGAAAAAGAGGCTGGCTCTTATAGGGGCCCAATATAAGAGGGCAAAAAGGGGTAAATTGTGGTTAATTTATTTTGTATTTCAATTTTGACAAAACTTGCTGTAGATGTTCCTCACATGGTCCACTTTCATCTTTGTGTCCGACGTTGCCAAACCCTTGTCCAGTTTGGCTGCCCTGGCTTCTGATTTGCTTAGACATTTTCAACTTCTTGTCAAGAACTATTGATCAGATTTTCATGAAACCTAGTAAATCGTTCCTTGCATGGCTCCCTCTCAGATTTGTGTCCAATGTTTCCGAACCCCTTCTTATATGGCTGTCCTGGCTTCTGGTTGGCTGAGACATTTGACTTCTTTTAAAGAACCGTTGATCATATTTTGACTTGTGTTGTGATGCTTATTTACATACACATCTTAGTGGAGTGTTGCATACTAAATTCAGGTCAACAGCTCCTGACCTGCAGATTAACTTATTGCCAAATCTTTATAATCTTTATATAGACCATAACTCTGAACATGTTTGACTTGGATTACTCAGGTGAACATTATAGCCCCATGGGTCTCTTGTTAAATACAAAACGTTGAGGCGATGACAAATTTTTAAAACCAAACAAAAAACGTGTTTACCATAATGGGCTTTTAAATATGTTATATTTAACCTGCTAGTTGCTGTAAATCGGTAACCTATAACTTGAATATTGACATATTTAACACTAATACAATAGACAAAATGTTCGTTATTCTGTCATGGTCGACACTGCCCCGAAACCATTTGCTTTTACATTGTGTAAAATGCTTTAATTTCGCAAAGACTTACGTGTTTATAAAGATTAAAAAATATCCACGAAGTTTTGAAGTCGCTGAATATCAACACTGAATTAGTACTGAATTGAAAAACAAACAGTAGCTTAATCGAGATGTTTCCACGTAAATAAACTAGCAAACTGAAAAAAGTGGGTGAGAGGACCTCGTTCTTGACCCAAAGCCAAACTCGGACTCAACCGTCATTAGCGAACCTGAAGGGGAAAATAAATTTGGTATAGACAAGACCGCAATAAATCAAATAATAATTCGTAGTCATTTTGAATTCGATTTATATTCGGAAATAGCAAATGTAGCTAGTATAAACACCCCGGAGTAAAAGCCTTTATATACAGTGTACTCCTCATTTTCACAATTGTGATGAAAACTAATTTTTTTTAAAGCAAATATTGTAAACGATTTTTGATTGTTATAAAGGATATGACATCTTTGACGGGAACAAAATAGTATCCTTGGCACGAGATCGTTTTTATTTTTGAAGATTACGTTTACTTTAAAAATCATTGCTAGCAGTGAACATTCTTGGTATTGGCTGACAGTTGTTTGTTTTTCTTTGTTTCTCTAGCAGCATTCTCCTAAGTTTTGTAATATCTTTCGCTATTTAATAGAATTTTTAGAAAATGTATAATTTAATAAATAATGAATTATGTTTAAAAAAAACATATGACATTTTAATACAGTATGCGATCCCGAGTGTGTAACAGGTGTCTGTAGGGATGGAGAATGTGGTTGCGAAGCTGGCTATATGGGTGAAGCTTGTGAGAGTAAGTATCATGTATGTTTTTAATCTTAAATTTACCTATTTTATTGCAATCAAATGTTAATAAATGTACTGTTTATTTACATGCACTGGCGATTGTTCTGGTCTAGACAGTTTATTAGATTTAGGTTGCGTATGTACTATGTCTTTGACTGGTTTTTAAGTATTATAAATTACCTAATACTACTTCCTTCATGGCTTTCCGTGTAAAAGATTTTAAATAACCAATACCGTTTTTTTCTTTTTAAAAAGATATTATAATTGCTCTTATTCTTTAGGCAAATGGTACTTACTTTGGCGAAATGCTTCCAATATTGCCACAATGGCTACTGATTAGCTTAGACTTGTCCGATTATCGGTAACAACAGTTGGTTAGAATTACAGTAACTTGAGATGGAAAAAAGATATCTGAAATCACCAGAACGAAAGACATTGACAAACAAACAACAGCTGCATCAAACAATTCAGCACCAAAATAAAAAGGAATTAAATTGATGTTTTATACACAACAACAACAAACAGATGCTGAGTTAATAGTTTATTAACTGTACAAGTGAATATTAAAAAATTCAACCGCAGTTAAGTATGTATGAACAAGGTTAATACAAGAATCAGCAGTTATACTTCAGTTTATAATGAAAAAAATTACAAGTTAACCAATAAAAAACCCTTAAAATTTGTTGGCATCTCATGGGCTATTCACTCCAAAAACAAAAATCTACTTATTTTAACACACAAACTGTAACTCAAAATACTAGTACTCCTAAAACTAATCAAGAATTTAAAAAAAAAACTTCTGTCTCTATTAGGTACTATAAAGGTACTTGGGGCGATCCCACAGGTGTAGGTATTCCTGAGCGTTCCCGGGAGCCTTATCTAACCTTTATAATTATAAATATTGTATACATGTATAAGGCGATCCCCACATGTGTACCCGGGGCGTTCCGTCAGGTGAAAAGGTACTCCTGGGCGGTCCCAGGAGCCTTATCTACACATCCTTATAATATGAAATATGTGCGAGGCGATCCCCACAGACGTAAAGATAACTTGGACGAATTAACTGAATATATGCAAGGCGATCCCCACGAAAGTATAGTATAGGCAAAGTTTCTGAGCGGTCCCAGAAAATCAACCTTATGTCTTAATGAATATTATTTCAAATAATTGGGGGAGGAAAATTCTGCAAGAATTAACAGCCAAAATGAACAAAAATTTATTTGAGTGAAAGCCCCCAAATAAATTGATGTTACAATACAAAAATGCAACCATGTTACAACAATCCTGAAGACTAGGTATTCATGCGTACATCTTGGGATTGTCAACAACACGACACTTGACAGTGTGGTTAAACCGGTTAATAGGGCATTAACCTTCCCACTACCCACATAAGAGAACTCTGAAGTATAGACATACATTTCAAAATTTAATAAATACACTTCATGGCACTCTCAACAACCAACCGCTCAAATCAATTATTAACAAAAATATTAATGAGTAATGCGTATGTACAGATTTACAATTTAGCAAAAGGAAACACAAACATTTGACGTAGCAAAGCAGCACACAGCAGACAACAATTTCTAATATATGGTTGATTTGGAGAGTCCATACACAGATATATGAAAAATGATAAACACGATAAGTGATGTGCTCTCAGAAGTACAACAACAACAACAACAACAACAACAACAACAACAAAGCCGACATTAACTGCAAGATAGAAAAATTAACCGATGGAGAGCAAACACTACATTAATATGTAAGAAAAAACTATTACATCAGTTTGATCGCTAAAATAAAAGACAACTCGAAATCTAACTGAATCAAATTTAGCTGTTATGGTATCGATTGTCTCAGAACTTTTTTTCGACCTCTTATCAAGAACCGTTTGTCAAAGTTTGCTATAGATGTTCCTTGCATGGTTCCTTTCAAGTTTTATGTCCGACGTTGCCGAAATCCACACAGCATGACTGAAACGGCTTCTGATTTAAAGGGGCCTTTTCAACTTTCTAATAAAAGCCTTGTTTAGATTTTTATTCAAATGTGATGTTGATAGTCCTGTTATGATTCCCTTTTGGATATGTGTCCGACAGTGCCGAAATCGATCAAACGCTGTGCCTCTGGTTGGCAAATACCTTTCTTACTTATTAATAACGTTTTGTTAGATTTCGACGGTGGTAAGAGCATTTGATTCGTTTTCGGTGGGCGTGGGTTCGATCCCCGGTCGAATCAAACCTAAGACGTTAAATCTAGGCACTCTTCTCGCTCCCTGATAAACGCTCAGCATTTCGGGGTAGGAAAAGGACTGGTTTGCCAGATGTCAGGATAATGAGACCGATTGAAGTACCATGTCAATGTGTCTGCTGTGTGATATTTAAGTTAAACATACTATATAGTCGTTACCGGGCACACTGTCACAAACAGACACGGTCTTGATATGACCCTTATATGAGTAAATGGGATATTAAACACCAATAAAACAAATAAATTCGAACTCCATTTAGCATGTCCGCCATGATTTCTGATTGGCTAATATAATATGACTTATTGTAAAGGACTAGTACTTAAAATTTTTCGAATATTCATTTCATTTCCAACTCTATCTTAATCTTTTTTGTTTGACTTTTTTGAATTCTTTTCGGGTTTTTGTCGGTTTTTCTGACGCTTGGTGTAGATGTTCGTTCGACGATTACATTCAGACATGTGTCAGGTGTTTGTTATGGCCAACAGTTTTTCTGATCGGCAAATGCATTTTTTATTTTTAAGAAATTTTATGTGGATATTTCTTGCATTACCACGTTTATGTATTGACACCATGCCTTCTCATTGAATGAGACATTTCCGACTTCTCTTCGAGAATTGATGGTCAGATTTTAACAAAAACAAATAAACAAAAAAACAAAAATTCCTTGAGTTAAATTTTCCTTGTATAGTCTTCTATCATTTTGTATCTGACGTTGCTGAACTTCTTCTAATATTGCTGCCGTAGCCTCTGATTCTCCGAGTACCGTTCGACTTAATTCTAATAATAGTAGTTCCCTTCTTCACAAAACCAATGTAAGTGTTTTGTGCGTAGTCCTCTTTCAAAATGGTGTCCAATATTGCCGACATCTGTTCAAATGTGGCTACCAGGGCTTTTGATTGGTTTAGATATGTACAACTCTTTGTCGGATTTACACGAAAAGTTGTATGGTTTCCTTTCAGAAATGTGCAAATTATTGCTTAACTTCGTCCAAAAAGGCTGATATGGTTTCTAATTCGCTTGAATAGTCTTGATGTTTGATAAACAGACTTCACGAAACTATGTTTAGCTGTTCCATACAATTGTGTCCGAAAGTGCCAAACTACATCCGCCTTGTTCTTATCGGTATAATGTTTTTCGACTTCCTGTGAAGAACTGTTTGTTAGATTTTCACGAGCCTTGGTAAAATGATCGTTGCATAGTCCCTACACAGATTTGGGTTCGAAGCTGTTGAAGTCCATTCTATTCGGGGGCTATGCTTATCAAAAAGTGTTATTCAGATTCTCTCTAAACCTAAAATGCATATTTCGTGTATGATTCCTTTTCAGATTTGCGTCCGACGTTGCGGAACTCAATTCAAAATGGCCGCCGTACTGGTCTGAAAACTTTCTAACTTCTTACCAAGAACCAAATGTTTACGAATTTCAAGTTAAATGTTCCTTGAATGGTCTTTTTTCATAAACATGCCTGACCGGTGCCAATTTGAACAACATGTATATGCAATATTGCCTCAAAGACTTTTTTTTTGAAACGTGTGTTACAATTACCCGTTCGTTTCTGTATGTTTTCTATATTAATTTTTCAGTAATGTGCGACGCATGTGCGGTACAGGGCGATTTGGCGACTAAAGCGCCCATCGTTAGTGCACTCGATGACAAACTTGATGATATGCGGACGCAATTTGAAGGTTTGAACACACTTTATTTGTTGTTACCTTTTTTTTCAAAGGCATTCATATCTTCTTTGTTAGTTGTTACAGATTATTATCAGATCATGAGTTTCGAGAAAATAACGTGCTTCTTATATAATGTAGCCTCAGTGATGATCAGACCGTGGGTAAAAAGATACGAGAATACCAATCATAGTTCTGTTTTATGTCTTTATCACCTTAATCATCAGGGCTTTTTACTTACCGGTGTATACATTTAATTATGTCGTGTGATATAATACGTTTAATATGTTGGAAATGATAAATCGATTCAAGTTTTTTTTCAAAAATTTCAACAAAAAAACATTTTGTATAATTATAAACTCCTATAAAGTTTTATAAGCTTGTAAAAAGACGGTTGTCCTTACAAACTAGTGTCAAATTACCAAGAAGGTGAATATATTCATATATATATATTCATAAATGTCATCGTTCAATAAACGTGTAAGCATCAGACATACAACAGTGCAAGGATAAGTTTGAAATCTTCCATTACGCACCAATCAAATTTAAAATCTGATTTTTACACAGTTTTGTTTGATTTACCCAACAAAGTGTGGCTTCGTGCAGAAAGCGCACCTGTATTAGAGTGTATATTAGCTATTGACAAAGCTATATTATATCTATCATTATTGATTTTTGTAGGGCAAGCCAAATTGACACTTATTCATGACCTTGTAAATATAAAACTTAAGGTATATAAGATATGTTATATGAGATATCTTACATAATATATATTTTGTATTGTGCGTTGTTTAGTAGCGTTGTGTTGTTGTTTAGTCCCTGGTTGTGAGATATTATGTGTGGTTGTTAAGTCCCGAGCACAGGTACTCGTAGTTAGGATTTTTTTTATAGAATTAACGCATTTTTGTGTGAAACATCTATTTCAGGAAAATATACCACAGGGGCTAGGTTTTAAAATGCCAGATATTTTACACAAAAGAACGTGAATTCTTTTTTTTAAATCCTGCTAACGAGTACCTGTTGTCCTGGGTAGTGTTGTGTGTTGATAGTTTGTATCGTTGTTTTATCATGGTTGTGTTTTAGGTAGCATACAGTAAATGAATGGGTTTGCGGGAAATAACAAATGTATGGGACCCCGAAACAACAACTATTTCCCGAAGTATCCATTAATTTGCTACTTTACGAAAATCCATTCAATAAATGTTTTATTATACTGATGCAAACACTGCGCATGCCCGAGAACTTGGCATAAACAACGGTCCAGATGGTTCCATAATTATATTATTATCAATGAAAAGAATGCAATATAAGTAACAATTAACTATAAAATTACACTATAAGAATAGCAATAAACTATAGCCATAAAAATAAATTATAACAATAACAATAGATTTGAGTTAAACTTTGCCATGTTTCGGCGCTCTGTTGATTGTTGTCTCCACGCAAAGTTAAGGTTATAAACGTTATAAGACGTCATCATACTATTTAAAGCAAAAAGGCGTTGCTCCTTTTCCTTATAAGGAAAGAAGGCGGGAGGGAAATAGTCTCCTTGACTATGATCCGGATCATAGTTCATTTGCTATATCATATCTACTTAAATTTTATATAGAGAAAAAAAAGCAAAAGTATAATAATGTGTATTATTGTTTAGGTTTTTGCTGTGGTGTGTTATTTGTATTCCAACATTCATTAGTTGGGGTTTAAATCCTTAAGTGAACCCGTGATATATATTGCAACTATATTCCCGCTTCAGATGTAAAAGTTATACCACGAATGAAGTTAAAATACGAGGTATTGCAGTCCTTCGTCGTCGTCCTTGCCACGCTGTTGGTTTTACTTGTTGTCAGAATATAACAAACATTAGGTGATATATATAAAGACGGTTGGGAAAACACCTACACAATTGTAGTAACGACCAAACGGTGATGCAGTTCAACTGTCGGTCACTTTAATTGTAGAATCTTTTAAAACGTGTTGCAGTCTACATTGAGGTAATATTTGTAAACGTTTTGTTTAATTTGACAGCTTTTAAAATGTCACAGGGGCCGATATTTACCAGATGGGGAGCCGACGGTTGCCCTGGAGATTCTGCAATGATCTATATAGGCAAGTAAACTACATGTATTACTGACGTCATCATTAGTGCAACATGATAATTTTGTTATGTAATTTGTAGTGCAATTGTATACATGGCTTGTACATTTCGTTCTAAGCTGTGTTTATAAAGAGGAAGCCAGCTCGAAATCGCCGTTACAATATAATACAATTAATTGATGTTTATTCGAACCTTATAGATGTATAGTTGTATTTAATGGTTGTCCTTCTCGTTTGGCAAGAAGGTTTAATTTTTTATCTGTTTAGGATTTGTTGGTGGTTAAGGATGACCGCTGCTGGGGATGAAAGTATTACAGATTGACTGTTTTCATAAAATAAGTCAATTTACATAAATGCTTTTCAATTATGCAAAAATAAGTATAGGTCAATGATCTTGTTAGTCCATCTGGACCAAAGGTCCAAGGTGGAATTTTCTCATACAAATCCCGTCCGTCGTCTGTCGTCGTTAACTTTTAACATTTTCGACACCTTCTCCTAAACCACTGGACCATATTTATCCAGACTTGGTAGGAAGCATACCTAGGGAAAGGGGATTCAGATTTGTTCAAATGAAGGGGCTGGGCCTCTAGGGGCGCCACTAGGGGGCAAAAAGGGGGGGATTGACAAAACTTCAAAAAATTTCTTCTAATAAACTAGAAGGCCTACAGCTTAATGCGTTGGTATGTAGTAATTTTAGGGCATGGAGAACCAAGTTTGTTCAAGACGTGAACCTTGGGTCAAAAATAGGTTACGCGTTTTGGGTTCAAAGTTCAACACTATAGCGAATATGTTAACTTTTCTTCATATTTTCGACTTCTTGTCCAAAATAACTGGACCATTTTTATTCAAACTTGGTAGGAAGTATACCTATGGAAAGGGAATTCAGATTTGTTAAAATGAAGGGGCTCGGCATACAGGGGGCGCCACTTTGGGTTTAAAAGGGGGAAATTTCAATAAAATGTCAAAACATTTCTCCTAATAAACTAGAAGAAATAGAGCTTAATGTTTTTGATTGTAGTAACTTTGGGGCATGGAGAACCAAGTTTGTTCAAGGCGTGACCCTGGGGTAAAAAAAAAGGTTACGCATTTTGAGCTCAAAGTTCAACACTATATGAATAGCAAATATGATACTTTTTCACATTTGCGACTTCTTGTCCAACACTACTGGACCAATTTCATCGAAACTTGGAAGATGTGATCCTGAGGTAAAACATTTGTCCAAATGATGGGGCTCAGTACTCAGGGAAAGTCACTAAAATGTATAGGCCCAAATTGGGAAAATTTGACACACTTTCAAAAAACTTGAAGACCTAGTGCTTAATGCTTTGGTTTGTAGTAACTTTAGGGCATGGATAATCAATTTTGTTCAAGGAGTTACCCTAGAATCAAAAATATTCAAATGCCAATCCAAATGAACGTTAAGGCCCCATGGGTCCCTCGCTTTTGAGATATAAGCGTTTTAATTTTTGGCGGAAAGTAATGAATGGAACAAATAATTTTTTAGGTGCCAGAAATAATAGGGAAAGAGTCTTACAAATTGTTAAATATTTTGGTAAATGGGTATATAATGTGTATATTTTAAGAATGCTATCAGAAATAAAGTGGTCAGTGGGCAAACACAAAATCTGATGTATTATTTAAGAAATGTCAGAGGACTTACAAAATACGGGATACATATTGAAATGTGAGTAGCGATCTTCTTAAAATTGAAAGGTTTGGATCTCGTTAACTAGTGTATCAACGTACACTATTGAATTCGTTGAATAAACGACATTCCATGTTGGTAGCTGGCCTCGGATAATTTGTGGTGTTTGTGTGAGTGTCATCACATTACTGTTTGGTTTTTTTCTTTGTGCTTTTCTTGATCATTTTCATAATTTTCTTCTCATCATGAGATGGCAGTCTTGTTAAACTTAAGCATACGCTTTGTGAATTCTATAGGCCACACTGCGAGTAGTAGTGATAACGAACCTGGTGGAAGTTCCGCTCCAATATGTCTACCGGTGGATATGACTATACTCGAATATGAAAAGCTCGTAAATCAAGCGCAACTAAGATACCCGGACAAGAGAGACGTCCCCATGGCAAACGGCCAATGGACATTGATGGAAATTTTACGTGCCAATAAGGCCAAACTCAGGAAGCCTGGGAAAGAAGTCTGCTATGCTAGCGCCCAGCTGTTCGGCGTTGGGTACGAGTGCTTCACTGATGATCTCTTTCACGGGGGTGTGCCATGTGCTGTTTGTAAAGCAGTGGATAGTTCATGTGCACTGATGACACCTGGTAAGCTTGCTTAATTCATTAAAAGAAAAAGAGAGCATAGATATGTGAACATTTACGATTATACCATTAATCCGCCAAAAAAGGAAAATATTTTGGAAGAGTTTAATGAATGTAATTGTAGTAACATTTTGTCACGGAGAACAAATTTAATTTCAAAGCACGACTGTTCGATCAAAAATTAGGTTACAGTGTTTTGGGGGCCTGAAATAGCAAACCTGTTAACTTTTCACATGTTTAACCTCTCCTAAACTCCTGGACCAATTTCAACCAAAATGTGTAGGAAACATCCTTTGGGAATGGGATTAAGACAAGAGATGGTGTTAAGCTCCCGGTAACAAGAAGAGCACAATTAATATGCACACTTTATAACAGCTTATATGAACTATCTTCTTACTTGTTCAACACGTGACAGTGCGGTGGCCTAGTGGATAGGGCGTTTGCTTCGTGCTGATAGACTGGTGCTAAAATCCCAGGTCGTTGGTTCGAATCCCGGTGGCGTAAAAACCAAAGACGTTAGAATTAGGCAATCTCCTCGCTCCATGATAAGTGTTCAGGATAATGTGACCGAGTGAAGTATCATGACAATGTGTCTGTGGCGTGATATTTCAGTGATACAGCACTTTAACGTCGTCATAAGTGCGCAATGTAACAAGCAGACACCGTTTTGATATGACCTGAAAAAAAAGTTAAAGGGACGCTAAACACCAATACATAAATAATAAATTGTTCAACACGTGACTAGGTTTAAAATGGGTTACTTCATTTCATATAAAAGTTAAGAACTATAGGAAATATGTTTACTCTATGATTGTCAACATATTCTCGTTGAGCTATTTTTTAATTGACAAAGTTAAGCTTTTTAATTGCATATTTTTAGTAAATGTAGGTCTCAATCTACTTTTAAATATGCGAAAAATTAAACAAAAATCAAGTGTTTTTAGTTCATCGGGACTTCCAATACCAATCGTTGCGCCGTCCGTCGTTAACTTTCACACTTTAAAATTCTTAAAAACTAGGGAGGCAATTTTGACCCAATATTAAGATCTTCTTTGCTTAACCTCTTTAAAATTTGTGTCTGGCAATGGCTAACTGCATCCAATATGGCCACCATTGTCTTGAACCATTGAATCCAAAATTGCAGTCATGGCATCTGATTGAATAAGACATTTTTCATTTTCTACTCATGATCAGCCGATCTGTTTCATTAAACTCTTTACTATAATTGTTCGTTGCATAATTATAACAAAGCATATTGAGTTAAGAGTATTGCTCTTGGATTTTAAGCTAGTATGAACAATGTACTGACTTAATTGGTTTTGTAAATAATCGTCAATACATTTAGTTTCAAGATATGCTTGCATTGTTAATGTATCAAGGTGGCCCAATTGGCCTCTTGTTTTATATAACTATTTAATTGAGCAGTGTTTCTTTCACAGGCGCGGATGAGTGTGCAGACGGTTGGTCCGAGCTATTTGATGGCTACTTGGCCTCTGGTGCAGATACTTCAGTGTCTAACTTTGATTTTGTATGTGTAGACCAGGCTTGTGTAAAGCAAGAGGTCCCGTGTTCAGGAGCAAGTTGCGAAGATCGATTCGGACAAACGCTCCACAGGGTGTCGCCAGCACGTGGATACTTCGGGTCTAGTGATGACAGCGACTCTCATATTCCCTGCATAGTTTGCTCCAAGTAAATCTTCGTGAATGAAACACGCTGGTAAACTGTCCGATACTTAATGGACGTATAAGTGACAGAATGTCCGAAAATATAGTTACCACCTGAATAAAGTAGCAGCATATTACTTTGTTTTAAAGTTATTTTTCTAACGAAACTGATTGATTATAATGGACTGTATATATAAACAATTGATACTGACTAACACTGTTGTTTAGTTATTTGTTTATTGGGTTTTAACATCCCTTCAACTCATGTCTATGGCATATCGAGACGGTGTCTGCTCGTTACAGTGCGCACTTATGGCGACGTTATAGTGATGTCTAAATGACATATCACGCCGCAGATACATTGACATGAAACTTCATTTGGTCCTATTATACTGACAACGAGCCAACCAGTCCTCCTCTTACCCAGTAACGCTGAGAACTTAGCAGGGAGGGAAGATTGCCTAATTTTAACATATTATGTTAAATGGACGTAGTATTGCCATGCTATAAACAGGCTTCCGCAGTATAGACATGCTGTAATCAGGCTTCCGTAGTATTGACATGCTGTAAAAAGGCTACCGTAGTATTGTCATACTATGAACAGGCTTCCGTAGTATTAACATGCTGTAAAAAGGCTTCCGTAGTATTGACATACTGTAAAAAGGCTACCGTGGTATTGTCATGCTATAAACAGGCTTCCGTAGTATTAACATGCTATAGACAGGCTTCCGTAGTATTGTCATGCTGTAAACAGGCTTCCGTATTATTGACATGCTATAAACAGGCTTCCGTAGTGTTAACATGCTATAAACATGCTTCCGTAGTATTAACATGCTATAAACAGGCTTCCGTAGTATTGTCATGCTGTAAACAGGCTTCCGTAGTATTAACATGCTATAAACAGGCTTCCGTAGTATTGTCATGCTGTAAACAGGCTTCCGTAGTATTAACATGCTATAAACAGGCTTCCGTAGTATTGTCATGCTGTAAACAGGCTTCCGTAGTATTAAC
>JAUMGZ010165820.1:0-15647 GCA_032359645.1 Pododesmus macrochisma
CTACATATACAAACGTAAGGCTCTATGCCTTCTAGTTTAGTTTAAGGCTATTCAACATTGTGTCGTTAGCCCCCTTAATGCGCCCTAGGAGGCCAAGCCTATTTGAACAAATATGATTCACCTAACCCTAGGGATAGATCCTACCACACTGAGTTGAAGTTTGTACAATGGTTCGGAGAAGTCGAAAATATGAAGTTAACACATTTGATATATTGTTATCTATTCAATACTTGTATTCTTGATATTCAATTAATAATTTGTCCTATGTTGTTTAGAATACTTTAATCATTGTTCAAATGCAGATAAACATACGCGCAAACCGATATTAAACATAAAATGTTTGGGTAAAGAGACCGCAGATTTTTTTAACACTTAGCCGATGAAAAGAATACAGTTGAATATTGTTTTGGTTATCTATTGAATGAAATTCTAAGATTAACATAAGTTCATTGCATTATGATTTGAAAATATTACAATAAATTCCGGTCCAACTGTCCCCAATGTTTCAGAGAATCCTGGGTAAAACCATGACGGCGTCCCTATTAATAATAAAGCAAACAATTACATAATGCATATTTCAGGTTGACATTAATAGCGCCGTTTTAACGAAATACCACACAGAAAACACATTGAAATAATACTATGTTTGGTTATTTAATTCTGACAGCAAGGCATCAAGTTCTGTTAATGTCGACCTCCAGATACGGATGGCAAACAATACATCTATTGGACGCCAAAGTATATGTCAACCGCAGATCCATACAACTCGCCTGTAGGAAACTGTGTTTAATGTTTAGTCAAGTGGTGAAAAAATATTGAAATGATATTAGCTTAATCGAAAGTAAATCGATAGTTATACTGTCAGAATGACTACTTACAACTATAATTCAATTTGGAAGATCTTGCACTCTCAGTTTCGGAGAAATGAATCTTAAAGCAAAACTTAAACCTATTTATCAAAGTTCACCAAAATTGTACATTTGCACCCTATAAAGGACAAAATTACAGACAAGTGAAAACTAATCCCGTGTTATATTTTAAAGTACTTATAGTTATTGGGTGATATACTTACTAAATCGCGAGCACCTGGTTTCGCTTCTAGTATTTTTAGTAGAAGTTCGTGATGTTTCCCTTTTTAATTGAAAATTGAAATTTCGATCTTTTTCTCTGTGCGGTCCACGTTTTCCTCTTATTATGCCAGTTTTGTCATTGGACTTACGGTTTTTGAATATCGTCTAAGTTTTTTGTATAAACTACTTTTAATATAAAAAATCTAAAATACATTTGACCATCGGTAAAGGATGTAAGAGTTTTTCGCAAACTTATCTAAAATCTAACATCCCCGAAAGTGACAAGAATTGAAACTGTCTATTTAAAACTTAAGGTATGTCTTCAGAATGATTACTTGCAACTATACGTTTTATTTGTAAAAGGCCTTACTTATACAGTTTCTGATAGAAGGATCTAAACGCAACACTTAACCTTATTCCTTAAACAAATAATACGATTTAACATTTTCTCTGTAAAATCACAGTTACGACAAGTGAAAAGCCGTCTTATATGTTAAGTAATTACATGTATCGCGATTATGTGATATACATGATTTGAATTAATTTAGCCCTCTTACGGATGTTTGAACCAGTTCTCAAAGTTCACTAAAATTCATTTTTTACTCCAATAGTGATACAAACTGAAAATATTCATTGAAAAGTTTAGATTGGCCTTCAGAATGATTATTTGAAAATATGATTTGAATTTCGAAAGTGTAACATTCACAATGGTTTAAATCGGATCTAAACGCAAAACTTAACCTTATTTCTCAAAGTCAATTAAAAATTAACATTTCCTCACTTAACATGACAAAATAACAGACAAATAAAAAAGAACAGTCCGATATGTTTAAGTAATAATCGTAATTAGATGATATACAAAATTTGAAATAAATATGACCATTGGGGAAAGCTTTTTCTTAAAAGTCACTTCAATTTAACATAAATTCCCCCAAAATGTTACAAAAGTTTGAAATATTGTTCCAAAATTCTAAGTCGGCCTTCAAAATAATAACTTGCAACTATAATTCGAATTTGGAAGGTCTTACACTTAAAGTGTTTGAGTTTCTGTTTTGTAATAGAGGAGTATGTGGATAAATGTTCAATATGACGTACAAAAACAAAAAGTAGAAAAATAACTGTCCATTCATCAATAAGAAGCTATGAATAAAATACCACTTTTAATAAATATCAAATAATTAGTTCAATGAAGTGGAACTTGATATAAAAAGATGTAATATTTCTTGATACACGCCTTTATAACAACATTGGTCAGTATACCTGACGACTTCTTTTGAGGTGAAGTCATGTTTGCAGTGAAGTAGAATTTTGGGAGCTTTGCTCCGTTTGCATCGATATAAAACCAAGTTGTAAGTTCGTCTGAATTGAGTCCTATATTGACTTGAATGTTGTTTGAACTGAAATAAAAAAAGTATGTTTTTATCTCACGGTTATAAGCTAAGATGAAATAAAAAATATTGACTAGATAAACATACTACAAAGCACGATCTGTATGGTACTGACTTGTGTTAAAAGCAGTAAAAAAATAAATATTAAAACACGGTGCGTGTACTACAAAGCACGAGTTTAATGAATTGACGTATGTGAGGAACTCTAAAATAAATAGATATGAACTAGGTAAACTTTTGAAAACTGCAAGACCTTTAAAATACCGACAGATGTGAACAGCGGTAAACACAACTTCTTACAAAAACATGTTATCGCATAAAGAGAATTACTAATGTATTGATAAACATTACTCTCTTGGAGAATGTTCCCCTGTTCCGATTTTTATTATATTTATTGAATCGTTTATTGTTTGTTTTAGTAATTGAAGCGATATGTGGTCTTTTTCTTTTCTAGATTGCTTTGATGTTTTTATGAAGTTTATATACACAACTGGTGCTTGCGTGTTACATTGATGGCACTTTGTCAATAAAGGGCGTAAAAAGCATTCTTAAATCTATCAATCAACATCTCACATCCTTATGTTACTATGTTTACTTTATTTACACTAATGACACTCCTTTTTGTTACTATGTTCACTATATATACTTATGACAATAACTAACTAAGTAATATGACTACACAGGACGTGCATTTATTAGAGCTGTATTGTGTTTTTGTGGCAATAGTGAATAGCACGGACGTGTGCTTTTCGTATTGTTAGATTCTTGTATAATAATGGATCTGAGAAGGAAAATATAATTACATGTTATGTTTTTATTATGTAGCTTTTTTGTATTTCGTCTCTTAATTTTAACTTCTTGTTTGACATTTGGCATTTCAAGGCTCTTCTTTTCGAAAAAGTTTATGACCATATATAGTTCCAAAATGTTTAGGCAGAGCACGTGAAATAGTTAATATGTTGATTTTTGATTCACAAAACATTGACATTTATTGAAGCTATGTTTCTTTTTAATTTGTATACTTGTAATCTAAATAAAGTGGTATTCAATACAACTCGTCTGTACTTTACTATTTTAACTGGCTGTTTGTATACTATATATAATCTTTGCATGATATTATCAATAAGTGTTACATTGACATTGGAACATTCCCTCAGTACCTTTCGGGTATTTAAGACTACACTTTTTAAACTTTTTACTTTTAGAATGATAACCTTAATTTTGAACTTTTAATGTTTTACCTCAAGAATATAGTATTCGGTGTGAAATTTGCCATCCCCCCGAAATTTGTCACTTTATCTTTTTTCTATGACCAAATTCCTGGCAAATCAGTAAATATACGTGTGCGGCAGAAAATAAATTGCTTTGCCCCCACCGACTTATCCCAGGCTACGGCCCTGCCTACAATATGATGTTAAAATGTTTTGGACTTATGCCTGTCATTTTCATAAAATGGAACTTCCCAACAGGGGACCATTTTTCCGTTCATCGTCAACACCTCTACGTAATTTACGTAACACACATTATGCCAGTACAACAGAAAGCCGCCGAAAAGCTTATCTTCAAAATTAGAGGATATTCTCAAGAACATTGTGACCTTTTTCATATATGATTCAATTCCTACTGTGTTTTCAACGTTATCGAGCTCAATGATTGAAAACTTGCTTCCTTCTCTCTTTATTTAGAAAGTCAAGTATCATGAGCGGTGAAGCCAGATCTTTTTGTGCAATTCTTCGACTGCATTCAAGCTGTGAATCCAAAACGGACATAGATTTCTATGCTATTTAAAATACAGGAATCAACAGAACGAGAGACACTGACAAGCCAACAGTAGCCGCATCAAACAACCCAGCACTAGAATAAAACGAAACAAATTGACGTCATAACAATCCCTAATACTAGTTATCCATGCGGACCGACTAATGACGGTCACCCAGCACAAAACAAGGCGGTTTGATTAAACCAGTTAATGAAGCCCCAATCTTCCAATTTCACACATGATACAAAAAGTCTTAAGTATAAACATACATTTAAAAAATTAATAAATACACTTCATTGCGTTGTAAATCATCACAACAACCAACCTCCCAAATCAATTGTCAATAAAATAATAAACGAGCAAATAATATTTACAAAAAGCAATTGGAAACACCAAAATTGGACTTAAGAACAACAGTCGACAAAGAAAACAGATATTTCAGATATATTCAATGACGCCAGCGACATATCTTCTTTCTGACAATGACAGTGATCCGACAGTGACACAAATCTTTAACTACTTAAAACTTTGTTCAGAAAACTACAATTATGGTGTCAACACACGGTGAACTGATCAATAATGTAACAAAAACCAAGTCATTTTTGTTTGGTTTTGTAGCTTTGAGTACCGAAGTCTTGTCCATCCTTAATTCGTGGATTCGTTTTCTTTTAATCGTCCATTTATACCGGGGTCTACAGAGCTTGACCTGGAATGTTGGACTCGGGAATCTCATACACAGATTGGTTCTTTCCTTTTATAAATTTTAACACAGACCAGTGCAAAATTAATTAAGGATATATCGTCAGTCTTTTACATTATTTACTTTTGTATTTGACCGCAACAAGAACCATTGAAAGTCAATAATTAAGCATTTTTAAATATATGTTCGAACGAAGGAGGGAATGCCTGCAAGATATTGTCAATTTGTGTTAGAGTGACATTTGGACTTTCAAATTTTAGAATTAATAAATTTTAAACTATAAAACCTGGACTTACTTTACATTTTTACATATCTTGATTTATTTCGGACTTTAAAGATATACTATCTGTGTTTCCCAAACACCAATATATACAATATATATCAAGATTGATATATGTTAATCTGTGTCTCAATAAAGATAGGACTTCGTGGTGTGGGCTTGATTTGATATACCCATTTAAAAATGCTACCAAATATTTGTATATAATTCACATGACAGAACAGTTTAAGGCCTAAATAATGTATTGTTATACTGTTTACTAATACAAACTACAGGATTGTTCTTTACATCTACATGCATAAGAAAATGGTACACAGTAATAACAAAAGGGTGAATTTTGTGTTCTAATGTATTGTTGAAATAAATCTGAAATAATTTATTCAATAAAGTAAAAGTCTTTGTAATTAGAAGGTAAGGGTTCAATTTGTTTTTAAAAAAAATTCAGTCTAAAAAAATTGCGAGAAACTAAGAGAGCAATAAGAAAAGATGTAGACTAGAGTCAGAGGAATTATGAGATGATAATTGACGTCGTCGACGTTTGTATATCCTGATACAGGCGTATACTTTTCTAGACCGATTTTAGCCTATAATCTTTTCTTTATTGCATTCATTTTCTATATTTTATATATCCAATTTTTTAGATCGCTCCAGAATGAATATGTCTAGGAATGAACTCGCACTGTTTCTTTGGCTTACAGTTCCAGAGCAGATGCAATACTTAAATATTGTTCCAAGATGTGTCATACCTTTACTGGGGCAACGCGATACGTATGGATAATTAACGCATAGATGTCCCACGAGCAGATACGGTCAAACTTACATAAACTAGCATATGTATAGCATTGCTTAATTTCTGAAGATAACCGATTCAGTTGGGTTTTTTATTTTTTAGAAAAACTCACTTTTTTCGTATACGCTTGTCCGATGTTGCCATCATGTCAACTGACGAAGAATCCATGACATTGGCATCAACAAACCAAGAGGTCAAACTGCTGTTGGACTCCGACGTATTGAAACTTGTGAACCAAAGAATATCTCCAAAATTATTGACAGCTAACAAGGAAATCTGAAAAATAAAGAAGTTATCTAAAATAATATTACTCAAATTAGTGAACATTAAAATGTCATGAACGGCACAGACTGTTCAAATAAACAAATTGTTGCTTGTGTTATTATACTGTTTTAATTTACGCATTGTTTTTTTTTTATTTGAATAATTCGCCATTGTTAAATGATGATTTAAAACTGAAATATAATAGGACGAATTTTGATTTCAAGTAGGTATGAAATGTGCAATATTGACTATTACATATGTTGGTAACACTTAGACACTGCATGTTCCATGACTTTATATTAATTTACGGGAGTATACACGATCAAGGTCAGTAGACACTACACACTCTTGTTCAGTGTATACGTTTATTATTGTTTACCATTAGGTATTAGTAAATTATTCTCTTGAGTATGGAGTAAACGTTTTAACAACTTGTTTTATCGATTTTTGAATGGAAATATCATGTTTTATTTGATATATGTACTTAAATACTGTCTAGTTTACAAGCATTACACTGAGATGTAATGATCTTGAACTGTAAATTTAGTGCATGGTCAATTATTACCTGATGAACTAGCAATGCATTCATTTAACAAAATAACAGTCATGAAAGTGGTGCATGAATGTCTTCTTAATAACACTGAAAATTTACCAGCTCTGTATAATGCATCCACTATAAAACATCGATATATCTAGTAAAAAATATCACAAGTGATGTCAGGTAAACATAATCACTAGTGATGTCAGGTAAACATAATCACTAGTGCTATGTCAGGTAACTAAAATAACTAGTGATATGTCAGGTAAACAAAATCACTAGTGATATGTCAGGTAAACATAATCACACATGATATGTCAGGTAACTAAAATAACAAGTGATATGTCAGGTAAACATAAACACACATGATAAGTCAGGTGAACATAATAACTAGTGATATGTCAGGTAATCAAAATAACAAATGATATGTCAGGTAAACATAATCACACATGATAAGTTAGGTAAATATAAAAATTAGTGGTATGTCAGGTAAACATTATCACAAGTGATATGTCAGGTAACTATAATAACTAGTGATATGTCAGGTAAACATGATAACAAGTGGTATGTCAGGTAAACATAATAACTAGTGATATGTCAGGTAAACATAATAACTAGTGGTATGTCAGGTAAACATAATAACTAGTGATATGTCAGATAAACATAATAACAAGTGATATGTCAGGTAAACATAATAACAAGTGATATGCCAGGTAAACATAATCACACATGATAAGTTAGGTAAATATAAGAAGTAGTGGTATGTCAGGTAAACATTATCACAAGTGATATGTCAGGTAACTATAATAATTAGTGATATGTCAGGTAAACATGATAACAAGTGATATGTCAGATAAACATAATAACAAGTGATATGTCAGGTAAACATAATAACAAGTGATATGTCAGGTAAACATAATAACAAGTGATATGTCAGGTAAACATAATAACTAGTGATATGTTAGGTAAACATAATAACTAGTGGTATGTCAGATAAACATAATAACTAGTGGTATGTCAGATAAACATAATAACTAGTGATATGTCAGGTAAACATAATAACTAGTGATGCGGTTGTGTGTGTGTGTGTGTGTGTGTGTGTGTGTGTGTGTGGGATAATATTGCTTCGACATAAGACACATTACTTATACACTGTCACTGCACACATACAATTAAAAACAACCTGTTCAGTAATTCATGATAACAGGATGATTGAAAATGACCTGCGTGTCAAATTACCAATTAATAGACATTGCTGAATGTGAATGTATACACCACACCTATTCCCCATAGAGGGAATTGTGTTTTCATTCGGAAGCTGGGAATAGTATCAAGTTATTGTGATACCAGATAGTTCATGTGCATGAATATAAAACTGCGTCGAAGTCCCATAGAACAATTCTGCCTCACGAATCTACTGCATGAAACACAGGTAGACGACGCGTAAAAAATCGGAAATTACCTTATATAACGAGAAAGGTTTCGAACTTCGCAGCTACTAAAATCAATAGAATTTTACATTTTATTCTGAGACAATGCCAAATGACGCCCGTTTTTTTTCAAAGCTGTGTCAGTCGGAATTAACATGAATTATCAATATTTCTCGTTATATAAGTTAATTTACGATTTTTGCTACGCGTCTCGTCGTCTACCCGTGCATGAAACCTCTGGGGATCCTGCAAAATGACATTTATTATTTTAAAACGTCTGAAAAATTAAAGTTAAGTGTTTACAGTAAAAGTTAAACGATACTTTGTTATTGTAGTTATGTTTTAAAAATACAACTAGACTGAAATTATTCACAGCAACAAAACATATTCATTAGTGTACACGGCGGCGCGTTATAGAATATATGTATAAGTCATAGTGGTCTAAGAGCGGAGTCCCATTTTGCCGAGATAATTATATCAATCGATAGTTAGAATCATACTAAGAAGATATGCCTGAACGTATGCATCGTAAAGACCTAAAAGGGGTCTGTATGGACTCGGTTAAAGTTTTTAGCGCATGTGTAATTAGTTGGTAATTGACCGATACATTTGACGCAAAGATGGTCTCAACTTGCGACAGATGATCTCATCATACACCCGAAGGCCTCAACAAAGGTTTGCAGCGATATTCAATAAATATAAAAAACCGAACCAAATAATGCATAAGCTATTAACTGTGAGCATATTAGGAAAGTTACGCTTCTAGTTTTTTAATGGAAGTTCGTGATGTTTCCATGCCTTACTTATATAAAAAAAAAACACGTTCTTCTTTTCCGCTGTCTAATGCATTAAAAAACCGTTAGTTACATCAACAAGTTGTTTAATTGTAGAATCTCCTCTGGTAAATCCGGACTGTGACTGGGTGATTATGTTGTTGTCTAGAAGTACGTTACATACACTAAATATAAGTGATACGTTTTTTAAACAATGTAACAAGTGAACCTTCACATAAACTAAACGAGGGATAGATACGTCAAGTTAACTAATAACAGGTGACAAGTCATGTAATGTCGAATTCAATTGATTAAAAGGAAGGCCGTTTTGTGGTAATTTACAGCGAACTTATTAACTGCTTTTGATGCCCCTGCAAAAAATTTGGGGGATATAGCTGTCACGTGGGATGTTTGTTCGTTCGTCCTTTGCTTGTCCGGATAATTATTTCAAAGCAAATGGTTCGACAAAGTTCAAACTTAGTGTGTATATTGCCCTGTTTGATGCACAGAATCCTAATGAGTTTCGGCGTGGTCTGCCAAAAGTCAAGGTCATCATTGCTTAAAATAGAATTTTCCTTATACGTGGCTTGTCTTGATGATAACGTAAAAATGATAATCACACGAAGTTCAATCTTGGTGTGTTGGTTGCCCTATGGAAAACACAAAATCCTATTGATGTTGGAAGAGGTCTGCCGAAGGTCAAGGCCCACATTGCTAAAAATAGAATTTTAATTGTGCGTGGCTTGTCCAGATGCTAAGTTGAGAACAAATGATTGCAGAAAGCTTGATCTTGGTGTGTGGGCTGTCCTAGATGCGTAATGCACATAACCCTGTTGAATTTGGTTGGTCTGCCAAAGGTCATGTTCACCATTATCGAAATTAGAATTGTGCTGTTATTTTGCGTGTCCAGATCAAATAAAAACGAATGATCATACCTTATTCAATCTTGGTATGTGGGTTGCCCTATAGGATGCACAGGACCCTATTGATTGGTAGCGAGGCCTGCCAAAGGTCACCATTGCTGAAATAGAATTGTGTTTGCATGTTGCTCTTCCTGATAATAAGTTGAGAACATATCTCGTCGGAAACTTTAAATTTTGTCGGTTGCCCTAGGGTTGTGTAGATAAGTATTTAAGAAGTGTGAGACTCACCAATAGTCAAGGTTACCCTTGTCCAAAATAGAATTTTGCTTGTCTAGTAGATAATTTGAGAACAAATGATTGCATACAATTTGAGCTTAATGTGTGGGCTGCCCTAGAGGACATACAGAGCCCTATTGATATTTCAGTTTGTCACCAAAAGGTCAAGACACCGTTGCTGAAAACAGAATTTTGCTTTTATGGATGGTAACTTGAAAACATGATTGCAGAAAGTTTGAACTTGTTTGTGATAGTCTAATTAAACCTACAATTTTTTCAGAACCATAAATAAATGCTATTTCACAATATCAAGAAATAAGGGAATACAATGTGTCCTAAAAACATTTCACAAATATGGCCGTCTTGGCTGTCCTTCTTAAATAAATACATACCAGTGAGTGAAACAATAACAAATGCTGCACATGAGTTTTTAGCGGGATATGATGCCCCTGACGATTCTCTCGTATACTTGCAGGTGTCATTTAAACATGAAATGATATAAATAATTCCGTTTAATTCCAAAACAGGTTTCTAACAGAATTGGTTCTTTCTTGTACCAAATGGAATGTAAAATGTCGCATATGTACGCAATCCCATTTGTGCCACAAAAAATAATCAATTATTTATTTTTTAAAAGATTAGGTCGTTATTTCGACATAGCAGTTTGACAATGATATCTCGTTATTCGACATTTGTATAATTAATTCCATTTCACTATGTGTGTATGTTGTTAGCGACTTGCAGATATTCGATGGTTTTCAACGTGCAATTTTGATTTCTATGTAAAGCAATTTTCTACCAATATTGCAGGCAAATCCCTGAATCTTGTGTTAAACACATATTTACGAAATTATCTCAATAATATGACACAGAGCTAAATAGTAACGGTTCTATAATTTTGATTACGCTTATTGCGATGTTTTAATATTTGGTGAAAGGACATTGACCTGCGTGTTATTAACATGTATCTTTACCTTTAACTTGGTTTATAACAAGAGACATGCACCTTGAACAAAGCCGCGATAAGCCTGCATATCAAAAGAATTGTGCTATCCTGGTTATATTGATTGACTGCAAGGTATCTGATTACTTTTTCGTGCAGTGATTTTCAAAAAAACTAAACATTTGATAAGCCTAGGTCCATCGTGTAGATTAAGCTTATACGTTGTTTGCATACTATGTAAGCAGAAAGTAGGATAAAACACGAGTTTTTGTTTGATGGATACATCAAACGAGCACATGTAACATGGTGACGAATCCCTCTAATCGAGGGAAAAGTTAACATCACATCAAAGATAGTTTAATCTATTCGCTAATCACCGAGATTTATTTCAAAACAATTTTCATTTCTATTTCTGTCAAAGTATCAGTGTAGTCAATTCGAGGCTTATAAGTGTAAAATGTCACGGAGATTAACGGGTTGTAAGCAGAATCAGAACTGTATTTTATTCGGAAATTTCTACACAGATGAAGACCAAGGGTTCACGAACAGTTCTTGACGTAATTGATACAGCAGGCTTTTAGGTAAATTTAAGCATGCGGGATCTTTTGTCTTTCATTTCGAGCCGACTGGCACATTTTAACCATTTTAAATCAGTTTTTAAAAACAAAAGTAATATTAATACTCCAGGAAAGTAAAAAGGTGAGGGTAATGACAAACAAATGTGAAAAAACAAATGATGTTCACCAAGGATTTACATGGAAATAACAGTAATATCGAATACAAATAATAATTATATATCTCAAAAAAATCAAAAATGTTAAGGAGAGTCGTGGACATACAGTTGAGATGAGTAGTATTATACTCTCCCTGTATCTCTATATAACACTCTTTTCATGTGTCCATCTCTCTATACTTAATTTTTATATATTCAAATATATTCAAATATCGATATTTCTCCCTTCCTTCTCCCTATACATCGGTTTCTTTATGTATCCATCTCTCTTCCTTCCCTCTCTCCACATCTAACTTTCTTTTCATGATTCCATCTCTCCCTTCCTCTCTATCCCTGTATTTCTTTGTACACGTCAATCTCTTTCCCTCCCCTACGCGCAGTATGTATTCCATTCATTTATTTGTTATTCCATTCATTCATTCTGAACGAAACACACCATAGTGTGGAATAATATCAATTACTAATTGCAAAAATGTACCCTTACTACATGTAGGATTGTTAACTGCTTCATTAAAATGTGCACGGTCATCATCTCATGAATATTGTGTGATATCTACAGGTGAATCTAAGCGCTGACAACATTAATTAAGACACCCTGCACTGTAAAACAATAAAGGTTTCTATTCTATAATCAGTCTAGTATAAAGTGTAGATTTTATCACTTTGTAAAAGTAATTTATAAATATTGATTAAAGTTTTATCAAGTCAAAGTACTTGGAACGACAATTACCGTAAACAACGACGTATAACATGTTGTGATCTTACTAATTACGTCGATGTTGAAAATTCAATGACCTTTATGTCAGAAGTAAATGTTCGTTTTGATAAATAAAAAAAGCAGAATCAATATAATCGACTGTAGTACACAAACATTGTGCCCACGATACTTTAGTTACATACCAACAACGCGTATACATGCTACATGACGAACGGAACAAGTGGTAAACAGAAGTATTCATAATATGACTAGCATCTATATGATGTTTAACTTCCCTCCAACTCATGTCAAGTCAAATCGGCACGGTGTCTTCTTGCGACAATGCGACTGATGACGATATTCTAGTGCTGTCTCACTGAAATATCACGCCACAGATACATTGACTTTGATACTTCACCCGGTCAAATAGTCCTGACACCGAACCAACCAGTCCTTCTCCTATCAAGAAATGCTGAGCGTTTAGCAGGGAGCGAGACGATTACTTAATTTTAAAGTCTTAGGTTCGAACCCCTGCCTACCATATCACAAAGCGAATGTTCTACCTCGGAACCACTGCGTTGAAGGACATCTATCTGAATCAAAAGTTTGACAGCTTAGTGTTTTGGTGAGGTTTTTTTTTTATCAAATCGGCCTCCTTTTTGTTCACTTTCTTTAATTTTCTTTGTCATATTTATTTTATAAGCCATTACGTGGTAGCACCATCATTCTTGACTTAAGGTAATAGGCCAGTGCCACCATTTCTCGATAGAATTTCTTCAAGTTTGTTGTGTATATTACGTTCAGAATAATAACATCTTCTGCCACAAAACAAAATAGGTTGTCAGCATTTAAAGATTTTAAAATTGGATTTTATGTAAAAGAAATGAATTAAAAAAAAAAATTAAAAACATATCTTTTGCAAAATATTTTTGCATGTGTCCATCTCTCTCTTCCCTTTTTCTATACTTAATTTTTGTTCAAATATCGATATTTCTCCCTTCCTTCTCCCTATACCTCGGTTTCTTTTATGTATTCATCTCTCTTCCTTCCCTAGGACTATTTAAGTAATGTATATTGCATTTGAATACTTTTGACCCCAGGATCACGCCTTGAACTAGCTTGGTTCTCAATGCCCTACATTATATACATACCAAGCATTAAGCTTTAGGCCTTCTAGTTTATTAGAAGAGGATTTTTGAAATTTTGCCAAATTTCCCCCCTTTTGGTCCCTATTGACACCCTCTGTGGGCCCAGCCCCTTCATTTGAACAATCTGAATCCCTTTTCCCTAGGATATTTTTACCAAGTTGGTATGAAATTTGTTCAGTAGTTTTAGAGGAGAAGTCGAAAATATGAAAATTCTACGACGGACGGGATTTGCATGAGTAAAGTTCACCTTAGATCTCTGGTCCTGATGGTCTCAAAAAGGAAACATCACAAACTTCTATTAAAATTTAAAGTGAAAACAGGTGCCCGCGATTGAGTAAGCGTTACCTGCTACACACGTGTCGGCCGCCGCGATGTTTCCGTATCATTTCGGTACATGGCAACACTTTCCATAGGAAATGCAACATACACGTGACGAAAGTGTTAAGGAGATAAACCATTGAAAGGATAGAAATAGAAGCAGCAACAGTATCATGAAAGCAAAGCTGTTAAGATAGTACGAAAATAGTTTTTTTTTTTTTTTTTTTTTATAGAACCCATGGCTGCATACTATAACAGAGAAGAGAAACACCCCCAACAGACGACTAAGGGGAAAGTAATGTTAACATACAACTACTGAAAACATGAAGTGCTATGAAGCAAGAGTATTGACGTATACTATAAACTTGACGGTAAAAATAAAACACTACATTACAAATAAAAATATGCCAGCAATAAATAAATATCAGACAGAATATTGTTTAAAATACGATGCGGACATTATATTGTTGAAATATTGAACTTTTGATTTCGAGCACTTACATATAAAGGTGGCCCCTGTTCCCACACATCTACGACTGGACTTCTAAATGATCCATTGGATATGATGTCTGATAAGGTCCAATTGTATTTAGTACCATTTTCGTCATTGAATCCTCCATCTTGCGCCCAGAGAGTGCTGAAGTTGGAATCATCATCTTTCACCTGTAGCATAAGCACTGTAAGATAGAATAACAACAACAAAAAATATCATACTTCATTATTCAAATGGCGAAAAAACAATTGATACGGGGAAATTAAGGTGAAATTGTTTTATACTCCGACTTTATGTTAGCTTATCTTTTTTCTCTTTAAGTGGTAGCATCTGTAAAGTTTTATATAATATTTCAGCTCTTGGCCTTCGATAGACTACTGAGTACACCTTTGGTTTTTACCTAGTATAAACGAATTTATTGTGTTGTTTAATAACAGTAAAATTACTGGCAGTGACATTTGCAACAGTTTTATTGGTAACCGGCTTATATATACCAGTGATATTGGTAACATTGCTATGGCAGGTGTCCTTACAATGGTTCGCGTCGTAACAGAAAAAAGTAAAACTTATGTTGTGAGTTCAGTGTTATAAGAAGAAAATGAGCTGATTTTATCTGTTCGAATTTGTAAACTGAGTAATATATTGTCTAGCGAACTCAATATCTGACTTCCCTGGTATTTCACTTGGAACAACATTTTATGCTGATTTTAGTCTCCGTCTTGGAATATTAGTAGTATACCCAAAGGAAGTGGACTAGACGAGAAATGTCTAGGAAGACACCATTTCTGAATAGGTTGAATCCATAATGCCTCTTACGTGAAAAAGAAATGGTTAGCCCGTTAGGTAGCAGCTCCTTATCTGCTTATAAATGGTAGAGCGAAACAATTGAGCACTGCCTTCTTATTGCTAACTGTGTTTTCCTCATTGTAGGGTACCTCGACTATCCTCTAGTTGAGCGTAAGTACTCTTTTGCAATAGTTAGAAAGGAGTTGGGCAGTAAAACTGAATCGTTTTTAAAATAAAAGAATAGACAAAGATCTGCACGTCCTTCGGAGGGGACGCTAAGCTGGCGGTCCCGTGTACAGGGATTTTTAACCATGTAAAGTACGATAAGAGTAGGCGGAAACGCCGTTGCATGGGCTCATCCTTCTTTCTGAACTATCTCTATTCCTTTTATTTCCCGT